>VYZM01001926.1:295837-404315 GCA_013398915.1 Dromas ardeola | reverse complement strand
GCTGGGCCGAATCCACTGTGGTCTAGTAATCCGGAAGATATCCACAGCTTTGCTTGTTTGGACTGCATTTGTCTATCCCGTACCAGATGCTTCCTTGGAGAGGTTTGAAGCTGAGGATGTCAGAAGCCCAGCACTGTATATCCACTGTATCTTTTCCAGTAGCCTGAATTCAGCCCTGTTTGAATTCTGCCTACAACCCCCCACTGCTCTGCAGACAGCTGTGCCAGGGCCCTTGCAGGAGACAACATGAGTCTTTCTTGTCTGCCTGATATTGTTGTCGCAGATGGATGGAAGGGCTTGATGGAGATTACAGGGAGCTGGATGCAGTAAATTGGCTCAGGATTAAACTTTAACCACAGAGCTCACATGAAATTGTCTCCAGAAATGCCAGTCGGACAATGTCACAACCCAAGCTAAGAACCCTCTGAGGCATGAACGGTGTCAGCACGCATCTAATATGGCTTTAAACCCACACTCAATGGGCTATGGAGCTGAAAAACATGGGGCAGGGTGTGCTTAATCCTACTCCAAGTCAGTTTGTCATGCTGCAAGAACAGTGTAGCCTGCTTCAGGGTCGCTTGGAAACAAGCATGCTGACATTTGTGAGGACCTGAAATCTGTTTCTAGCCTGAGAGCCTTTATATATCACAAGGTGAATCCTGCCTCCACTGCAGTTCACTAAAACCTTCTTGGTTTCAACAAAGCTAAAGTTAACGCTTTTCTGGCTGTAAGACTAATGTAGTGTTCAGAATTATTTCTGAATGTTATAGTCCCTGAACTTCTGGAGTATAATAACAAAGTATGACCTGCTCTGCAGCTGCAGCACTTACCACCTGGCAGTTACTTCAGGAAGACTGGGCTTTGCAGGAGTGCTGAGTCCATCTCTTCCAAATTGTCTGAAGTTGTGACAGCTCTGCCACGTCCAGGGAGACCTGAACTCACTTTGCCTGTGATAGTACCAGAATCAGAAGTACTGGGAAATGGGGTACAACACCCTGATTTTCTAGTTGTGAGGCAGAGAGGGTCAGCGGGTGGTGTTTGCCTGGGCTGGTCAGTCTTCCCAAGAGTCAAAGATTGTCTCAGGCACAAAGCTGGGATAATAATCACTGTGTGGACTTACTGCAAATATCTCCAGTAGCTCAGGGAGCTTCATTAGGTAGTAGAGGCATGCTTCAATACAGTGGCAATTCATAATAAATCCACTGCCTTCTGGTACATGATCAAAGCTTCCAGTCCACTATTCTGAGATCTAGTTACACCTTCTTTAGAGCTCAGAAATGAAAAGCTGTCCTGCAGTGGATCATTGCAATCTTTTTGTTCAGCTTGTTTTCTCAACGTTTAAGGCTCCTCTGTTGTTATCCCTGTGCTACTGTCCACCTTCAGTGCAGAATTTTAATCAAGATGGAGGTCAGAAGACAGCAGGGGAGCAAAAACCAGCCCTGAAAGCAAAACGGAGTTTTCAGCTGGATGTAGGCATGTTGAGAGTGTCCCTGGTTTCAAACATCATTCACAACGTGCAGGTGGACAACCCCAGCTTCCTTTCTGGTGAAGCTGCTGCAGATCATCACTCTAAAGCAGTCACTTGGGACAACAAGGAGCTGCTGGCCGGAGATGCAATGTGCCACCGGCCACAGCGCCCAGCAGTTGGGAGAACGTCTCACCCTTTAAAATCTGTGCTGAAATTTAACGCCCTGATTTAACCAGCTTTATCTGTTTAGTTAAATCTGTGATAGCACCCTATAAGCAGCTGAACAGATCTCTGTGCCTCCCTGTTTATCTTATAAGCATCTCTTCCGTTTGTCAGTTTACTTCTCATAATAACAGAGATTCATCACAGTGGTAACTTCCTACTCCGACTTCTCATTAACTGCTCCTGCAGAACACCAGAGCACCTAAGAGTTCCCTGCTGAACTGCAAATTACTGCCACTCCTCTCTTTCAGAAATTATAGGCTCTTTTTTAAAAGCATGAAAACTGGTCACAGCTGCTGTGGGGGACTCCTACATTGTTTGTAAAGGGCCATTACACCTTTCCACCTCTAACCACCTCCAGCTCCTGGAACAGGCAGCTCACGTTTCTACATTTACGTGCCTCGAGTTCTTGTTCTCCCTGTGTGTCAAAAACACTTCATAGGCTCTGAACTGCTTTTTTAGAGCATGCTTTGTGTCAAATTCAAATCCAGTTTACATTGACAGAAGGACTTGTACAAGGTTTATTATGAAACATAGTGTCTGCCAGAGGAAAAAACCTGTCAGCGTAACTTGCACATTAGACACAGCAACGTGGGTGCACGCACACGCTCCGGAGTACCCTCACTGCAGTGTGAACAGGCAAGGTCTGACCCAGTGGTCTCCATGCCTCCTGTCTGCCTTTGCACCAGTGCTGTCTGGCTGGCCTTGGACCATGAGTTATTTCATAGTAAGGCCCTAAAACATATGTTGCAATGGGAGACGGGACCAACAGGCATCACACATTTATAGTTCATGTTACTTTCAAGGGTAGCATTGCTGCAGAGAGGCAGATCTTGGGAAAATGCAGAGGGGTTCAGGCCACTCCTAGCAGGGTGGTCTAATTAGCACCAACTGATATATTGTAACATAGATGTAATGAAGGCCTCAGCAAGGAGTAATGGAGGAGAGAAGAGCTCTGTGGAGTGGTATCAGCTGGGAGCAAATAAACATACACTCCACCTGCTGCTGCCACAGGGACCAGCTGCAAAGGTCATGATCGCACTTTTCCCTTCCTTGCCCCGTCCTCCTGTGGAGCAGGCAGTGGAGTCTCTGAGGGAAAGGACTGACATATATGGATGGATGGATGGATATCAGAGAGTGGAGATGATGGGTGTCAGGAATGGAGGTTGCCAGGTGCATGCAACAGCTCTGGCCCCGGCTGTTTTCCCCACTTGTATGTAACCAATATCTCTTGCACATAACTAGTACTTCCATCACTTCTGAAATCCTTGTACTCTACCGGTAATCACAATTTTTTTTTTATATCCATATTTACTTTCATATGTTCTCCTAGTTCTGTACCTATTTCTTCAGACAGGTTCCTGCTGGCAGCTTTTGCTGCAGTATTATTTGTATAGTAAACAGGTGGGTTTACCTTTAGGGTCCTTTGCATCAGCAACTGAAATGCTGGTATCCTTACTACTAGTGGAACTGAAATGGGTTCCAAATTCTTTGCTTTTAAAGAACTTTGTGTTTGTCTGTTTGTTCAGTTTTGAAATAGGCTGCCTCCCAGCAGAGGAGAGAGCAGTTGAGCTTCAGAAAGCTCCTGCAGAAGTTTGTGCTTAAAATTGAATTTTTAGAAGGGTAATTTCAAAACTACCACCAAGAGAGGAAAGATCTTTTTCTTTCTTGTAAAAATTTGAAAATTAAAACAAATCATAACTAGACTGCCTGGATGGAGTCCGATAACCAGACTCTTCTGGAAACTATTTCAAGTCCCTATTCATTGCCTACAAAAGGTTTCTCTTGTTTCTATGTATGTCTCCACAACAAATAAAACTTCATAAGCAGAAAAGTTGCAAATTAGATTAAAGATAATCCCAGTGACATTATAAATATTGTAAACCCCTTGAACCTTCTCACATGGGAATGCCTAATTTGAATGACACTTTCACACGTATGATATGATAGACAGATTTAACAGACTCAGTCAACAGCATTTGTGACAATAAAATGAGCTCATAGCTGTCTCAGCAGCAAGGACTTCTGGCAACATCATGCACAAAGAATGTAAATTTAGACCCGGGAATGCAGCACCTGGCTACAGAAGAGGGAGAAATGTGAAAGGTGCCATGGGTAGGTTAGCAATGAGTGGATCTGAGGGGCTCAAATTGTTAATGCATTTCAATACTTCACATTATTTTTCGGTGTTTTCAAATTGACTGGAATTTTGCTAACCACCAGTCCAAAGCTCTCCAAGCCGGCTGCCCACATCAGCCTGAGTTTTGCAGACAATTTCAGTTAAAGCTCTAAAATAAAATTCTCGCAGTTGTTTCAGCAACCCCATACTTCGGACCCACAACTGGAAATATACCCTCAGAAGGCGCAATGTCCTTGCCACCCTGAAGAAAATCTGCATCCAGTTTATAATCTTTGTCATGGCTGTACTGGAAGAAAGGAGCATGTTTTCTTCTCTGCTCCCAGTTTCCTGTGCTAGATCAGGGAAGCGTAGAGAAGGAAAATGCCTGTTTCATATACAGAGGTAGCAAGCATCATGTTTGTAGCAGGGAGGGATGCACAGCTGGGGAAGGGGCACCTGGGCAGACACTGAAACTTGAGACTTGCTATCCCTAGGAGGAGAAGACCATTGGTCTGTGAACGAGACTGCCTGGCTAGTATGGTGACTGGGTTTGGTATTTGCAGGAGAAAACTCAGGCTGTCTGGTCAAGCTGACAGAGATAAAAAAACCTGTGTAAGTGAGAACAGGACTGATTTGGTGAGTTGACTATTCGGAGCTGGAGAAAAATCCTGGAAAATCCTGAGTCTAAAAGCGGTCAGAATTGAGAAAAAGTGGGGCAGAAAGTGTGTGCCCATAAGCATCTCAGTGTCTCTGAGCTCTGAAGAGTAACCCCAAGTAGCAGAGGGACTCTGTTCCTCTCTTCAGCAGCTGCCTTGTAGTGGCCCAGGCAGCCATACTTCAGCTTGGTATAGAAGACATCAACTTACTGCTGCTAGCTGTCGCTCCACAAATCCAAGGGGATACTGCCCCCAGTTGTATTTTCTCACTGGTGAGTGAAAGGTCTGTGGTGCTGGCTGCTGGCCTAATAAATTTGGGAATTCTTTTGTTTATGAACCCAGACCATAGAACGGGGCCAGGGCCAGGACCAGGGGGTGAGAGGAGGAAGAGAAACAACATGTTTTTACAAAGTCCTTAAGAAATATAAGACCATAATAAGTTGGATTTTTCGCTTCCCTTTTTCTTTAGAACATAGAATTTCAGAAAAAAACTCACTGTTACAGATGAGTAGAGGGCTGGTTCTTCTGAACTCTGCCATTGCCTTCTCTGTCATAAGCAAACATAACATCTTTGGCTCAAGAAACCTGTCACCTATGGACTTCAGAGTATTCCATCAGTATCACATGCTTGCCCTGTTCATGTGCATCAGCACCTGCTATTGCTCACTGCTGGAGACTGGATACTAGTTTAGATCATTGTCTGAGCTTGTTTCGCCCTCCTAGCACCATTAAAATTAAAATTAAAAATAAAAATATTGAAATCCGTCATTCATTCATTTTTACTTGTTAAAGAAGGTAATTAAAATGGATGATTGAAGCACATTTAGAAAAATAAGACTGCACTAACTGCACAGGCACAGAGGAAAAACACATTGGCCAAGGCAGTACAGCAGTTTTATTTTTCTACCTGCAGCACTAGTTAAAAGGCAAGGGAACTATCATACGTTTTGCATTATAATTGGAACTGTAGCTCTTGAAAGCACTGATTATGCCATGTTTCTGTAGTGCCAAACCCTTGGTTAGCTGGAATGCTAGCATCGTCATTCCCTGCAGCAGGACTTTCTTTGCAGTATTATCTTTTAGGAAATAGAGTTTCTTCCTTAATTTTACCCATGTTAATAGATATGGATTAATTTTGAGAAAAGCAGACTAAGGTAATGAATTAGAAAAACAAAACCTCGCCTCATTTTGGAGATAGTCATGAACTTGACGCAAATCATTGCGTTAGTATAATCAGCTTTTTTCTAATCAGCGTTTTTACCCAGCTGAGTACTTGAAGACCAAGACTGAACTCCAGCTCTCCATTTTATTTTTTCTCCTGATGGACCTACATGTTCTTACACTCCTGGCTATGTGCCCAACTTAAACAGGAAGGAGGAGAGTTCCCAAAGTATTAATTACGTTTTCCTCCCAAGAGAAAACTACTCTGGATTTAGTGTTGCCTCCTCCAAATAGAACAGGTCCAGAAGTCATATGTCTCATTTCTTGAGCAAGTTTATTACTCACTAAGCTCTAATGTAGGGGAAATCTGAATAAGGTAGGGAAAAGACAGGGCTTATGTAGCCCACACTGTGTCAGGTGGCCTGGGATCGTGCTCAAAGTGTTGAAAGACAGTGAGAAGGCAAAAGCTCAGGGACCCTCTACCAAACAGGCTCCTGTTTGTGCATGAAATCATCACAATGTATTCCCACTCTGATTCACAAAAAAAGAAAACTTAGGTCAGGATGGAGTTCGAAACTGTAAACCCCAGGGCGGAATTCATCTGGCAAAACACAGATGCCTACACCTGAGTTTCTCTGATGAGGGAAACAGGCACTAAGGCATGATTTGTCTTTTCTGAAAGGTAGATTGCTAAAGGAAATAAAGTGAATTGTGCCTGAAATTTCCAGGTTTTCTCTGCTTGTTGTAAAAAAGCATGAGGATGACAAACTCAGGTGTAGGCTAAGATGGGATGAATCCAACCTGGTGTCACAGAGTCATTGGTTCTGCTCCCCTGAGATAGGTGTCACTGGCAATGGAGAAGAAAGAGCTACCAGTATACCTTTTCCCTGGCATTTTCTACTAACTGCTTGAGGTATCCTAATCCTTATGTATCCATAGTCCACTTTTTACCACTTTTAAAAAAAATGGGTCATGAGAACAATCAACGTCATGAAAATGATCACCGTGATCTCCTTTTTAGTGCATTCAGAGAACGTATAGGGTAAATCTTAGCACTCCCTGGTGTCTAACATCAGTTCGATGTGCAGTGCAATTGCTTCCAGATAACCTAGCTCATGACCTGGGAGTGTAGTGTAATTTAAATGATGTACATCTTTTATGATGAGTTAGCCATATTGATCTTCCCAAAGGGGACACTTCAGCAGGTATGTATCATGAGTTGTGATGTAACTGATAAATTTTCTAATTGTACAGCCTGAAATAGGTTGATAAAATACTAGATTTATATATATTGTTGTTTTGTGCCCAACTCCCACATCTATAATTTCCATCTGGTGTGCAGAAAGGAAATTTGTTTTCCCCTAAATATGTCTGGCTGTAAATGTATGTTGCTTATGATCTCGAACATAAAAGGCACATTTAACATCAGTAAAATGAACAATGTACCACCAATCCTTTTGTGTGAGAGCAACCTAACCAAAAGCTTTTGTTCTACTGAAATCGATGTGGGTTCTTTTGGGAGAGAGACTTTTGCATTTAGCTTAGCTAGTTTGCCCTGGTTTGCCTAGTATATTTGCGGTGCCATATTGAGCATGGCTATCACCACATGAAAAGTGCCAGGTTTAAGTGCTGCAGGATGCTAATTATGAGAACTACTGTGGTGTATGAATTTGAAATGAGTCCCGGGCATAGGAGTGGGATTCAGATCTCATGGAGACTTTAATTCTTGACTCTCTTGAGGTCACTGATGAAACTGACTGGCTTCGGTAGGGCCAGAACTGCAGGCAGGGGTTTGCGCTTGGTCCTTTATTGAGATAAAACAACTGGGAGCAGAAGCAGGATTATAAAGCACTGCTCTGGGCTCCTGGGATGGTTCAAACACAGCAATTGGAAGGGGACTTTCTCTAGGAGTCCTGCCTTCAAATGGAGGAATGGGGCTTTGAAGATTGTTCTGACCATGCAAATCTCATTTTCCCTAGCAGTCAGGAAACAGTAATGCCAAATACTCACAACAAAAACAACAAAATGCTTTGCCTTGCAGGTATTTTTTTTTCATTTACATCTTGGAAGTACAGCAAAGAGCAGTCTTTAATGCTTAGTATTGTATTTCATATTCATTGGGTTACAGTAGAGGATCTCTGATACAGGAAAAAATATTAAAGGCATATTAGTTATGATTAGGTACTAGCAATCCACAGAAGAATAGGTAGGAAACATAACTGGACCACACAAAAAATAAGGACAAGTAGGGAACACTCGGTTATATTTTATATATATATATCTCAAGGTAGTTCAAAAGTCCTGGGGCTATAGCAGGGGCATCTCCTTTCTTCCCCACTCTAGAGAGCTGAAATGAAAAAAACAGAGGGCAATGCTCTGCTCTTACTCCTCCAGGACAGACTTGGATCAGACGACACATCCCAGCCTGCCTGAACCAGAACCAAAGAGGGCATTTCATAGCACTTAATTTTCTCTTCAGCAGCTCCACTTTGTAAAACTGACTCCAGGGTCAGAGCTGCTCCTTGCTCAGAGAGTACCTGAGCTTTTGCTGTATCAAATGTACGTGTTTGGTAAGGCTTGCCTGGGACAAGTTTCAAACCTTTCCGATCTCTGTCTCGTTTTAGTGGTGCAGCTGGAACTGCAGCTCTGCCTTGTAGCTGGGTGACCTGAGCTGGGACGTGTCATGGCACAGACATAGAGTAGCTAGGGATTAAGGAAAAATAACAGAAGGGTGCCATCAACATCTAATATTATCAATGCCAACAAAATGGCACCTTTAGCCTCCTTCCTTGCATGAAATAGGTTGCTAAAGCTACAGGTTGACTCCAGCAAGAGATGTGCTAAGCATTCTGCAGTTGGGAATATGAGGAAAACAAGACTGTGGGCATATCCTGGGCCACTGACTACAGCCCTCCGTTGTCACAGGTAATTCAGGTGTACCAGATAACCCCGTCCTTTGGGTGGCTGGAAGCCATTTGAAATTATATGCTTCCCATTTTTCCCCATTAACCTTGCTGGAATGCTCTTCCAGGGCTTCACTGTAACAGCAAATAGAATTTTTTTCCAATATCTAATTTTAGTTTATTCCTTGGGCAGTCTATGTCTTTTTTTTTTTTTGCTTGTGAGAGCATTTCCTTCAGATTAAATAACTCTACTTTCTCTCTGGTGTGTTTATAAAAATCAGTTACATCACCTCTCTGTCACCTTTGTTTTGTTAGACTATCTGAGCATTGAATTTTCACACAAAATATGATCTCTACTCCTCTGATCGCTCTTCTCTGCACCTGCTTCAGGCTGAATTCATCTTTCTTGAACCTGTCTATGAGGATTTCAAGGGTTAGATCTACAAAGGGAACTGGGGACTTTCAGGTACTTTATTCCAGGAGTGGCATTCACAGTGTTGAGTTTGACATCGGATTTCTTTTTGTGCTGGATGGGAAAGGTTTAATGCTTAAGGATGAGCACAAGGAATAGTGGAATATATAAGCTTACCAAGAGGAAGTGTCAAAAAGGGAAAAATATGATATTTTATCTATATTGTAAGATTTAGATGGCTACTTGTACTCTGAATAAGCGTATTTTTTCTCCTTCCTTCCTGTTTTAATAAGCATTTGTGTTAATCTGGCTCTGAAAGAAGTTGAGGAACAAGTTTGCTTTCACTTTAACATCCCAGACCACTGATTGAAAGCTTTGAAGCAATGGCCTGTTGATGAAGAACATTGCTGACTGTAGGTGTCATATAACTTTACACCTTTGCCAGTCATCTGGATTGTTTTGATTGGGACCAGAGAGAAAAAGGGCACTTTTGTGGCACACTTCATCTTCAATAGATGACAAAAGTGTCTATTTATCTTTGTTAACTGCAGGACACTAACACAGCCATCTTCATTTCAGCAGTCAGAAGCCACATGAGGTGAAACCCACCCAGCATAAGTCTTTGGCCATAAAGCCCCTACTAAGAAAGACACCCAGCACTGGTGGGAAAGTCTCCTGGTTTATCAGAAGGAACTTTGCTGTCTGACACATACAGAAGTTCTGCTGTATATCTCACTGCTGTTGCATGCTATTGACAACTGTGTTTAATTCCACCCTTCTTGATCACAAATTGAAGACAGACATAATGCTAAATTATACAAAGTTAAAAAAAAAAAAATCATAATAGTCTACTGACCGATTTAATGATGGGTTTACTTCCAGGGAACTCTTAAAGGCACTTTTCCCATATGTGCATTATACAAAAAAACCCACATGCAAGATGACTGGGAGCCTAAACTAAATGTTTGATCTTCTCCAGTTCTGTTTCATAGGGACTTTGACCCATGCAGTTGGTTGGTGTCCCCAGGAACTAGAAATCATCATCTCTTCGGGATTTTTTTCGCCAGGCTGCAGAGGAGTCAGTGCCTCCCCCCAACTTCTTTCTCTAGATGTCCAAGCAACAGAAAGCAATGGCATTTAACTTCAAATGTTGCTGAGGGTTTGATGGAAAAGAGAAAGTTCCCAAACTGCTTTTCTTCTGTATTGTCCTCACTATTATTTGGCACCTTTGCCCTTCTCTCCCAAGGACCATCTTTATGACTTCAGACCAGGTAGGTAAGTGTGGACTGTTGTGGAAAGCTTTCTAGTCTGATGAGTTGTGATCCTGCAAAACTAGTTTGTCTCAGCCTAGGCTCCAATGCCAGTTCTCCACCTGAGGTAATGGAGAAGAGTACATACATCACTTTGGTAGCACAAAGGGTAATGGTTTTAAATGGAAAGAGGGTAGATTTAGACTGGACATAAGAAATAAATTCTTTTACGGTGAGGGTGGTGAGACACTGGAACAGATTTCCTGGAGAAGTTGTGGATGCCCCATTATTGGATGGGGCTCTGTCCAAACTGACTTTGAACTACATGATCTAGTGAAAGATGACCCTGTCCATGGCAGAGGGTAGACTAGAAGATCTATTTAATTTTAAAATCCCCATCGTCCACTCAAATGGAACCACTGCATGCATACACTCCTTTCAGAATGATGGCGCCAGCCTTTCATAAAATATTTGAACTTCTTACTAAAGAAGACTTAGGAAAACAGTAGGAACTCATAATTCGCTTTAATCAGTTCTTATCCCCAAATGATTGTTATTTTATATTTCCACTTATAATTTAATTTTTGCCAGGATTAATACAAATGTGGCTCCATGTTCTTCTTGTGGACAAATATTACTGTACAGTCTATATCAGACAAGACCTCACCAGAGCTTTTGCAATTATGTCAATTCATCCCTGTGGATTGGTTTGTAGGCCTGTTGGAAATTCAACTGAATTTACAGATTTCTTTTAAGTATAAAGGGCTACCCACAAAAAGAATCGGAGAGAACCCATCAGAGTTCAACTGCCTCTAAAATGTACGAAATGCTCAATGTTCCAAATACAGAAAGAAACTAGAAAATGTTTTCTCTCTCTTTTTCCTGAGATAGGAAGCCAAGTCATTACCTCGAGCACTGCAACAAGTGCCACTATCAGGCAGGGCTGTCATGTTGTAACCGATGTTTCATTTTACTCTTTTTTGAGGGACAAGAGCAGAGGCCCACTGCAGGGAAGAGAAAACAAAATCTTCCACATTTCCCATCCAGCACAGGCTGCTTGGTTTAGAGTTCCACGTCCAACATAGATCAAACCTCAAAGTTTATTGCTGCTCCCCAGGAACAAATGCATAAGCAAGATGTATGTTGACTAACCCTTTCAAGGCTTTCTCACACATCCAGGGCAAAGGAGGAGTTGTCATGCTACAAGATCCAGGGATTTCTTGGTAATCCTCCTGTAGTGGTGTAAGAAGCACAGTTTAATAAAAAACATTATTATAGCTATTCATCATCAGTTATTTTTAAGGACAGTGTCTGGGGACTAGTATTTTCTATTGAGAACCAAACTCTCAGTTCATATTTAAGTAATTTTCTGACATAAAATCAGGTGGGGTTTTTTGTTTGTTTGTTTTTAATTGCTAACAGCAGCATGACTTAGATCTTCTACTCCTTTTTCAGATTGAGACTGGCTGCATTTAACCATAACTTTTACAAGCAGAAGACAGCCAGCAAACATACTGCCACTGGAGACCACTGTTAGCAGAAATGCAGACTCAGAGTGTGATTTGTTTTAGTGAAGAGAAAGACCTATTATTCTACAAAAGTGGCAAGTTCTCTCTCTTGCATCAAATTATTTCTTTTAGGAATACCTTTAGGAGCCTATTTTACATTAAAATCCTGGAGGAAGGAAAAAAACTTAATAAAAAAACACAGTACCATCACTATGAAGTGGTAAAAAAGAGTGTTAAAAATTGCCTAACAACATAGTGTTTTAAAGTATATTCATAGAACACATGAAGCAAGAATATTCAGTGCAAAAATCAGACTCTTTGTTCTTAACAAGTACATCTCTATGGCTTTTCTGCTGCACAGTATCACTTCTGTTAGTGGTGTAGCTATATAAAGTTCCAGCTACATATGGGGCTGTACATAACAGTTTCAGGAATTCTGAAGTTTAGTAGCATTTTAGGAAAGGAAAGCAGCCTCAGAACAGTACTTTTGACAGAGTCATAAATTACTTTCTTTTCATATGATCAGAATAATCCTTTAATATTTCTTCCAACTAACTCCTGTAGAGCAAATTGCTGAACTCCTTTTGCAGTGATGGTATTCTGCAATGACAGAATGGAACTAAAGCAAGAAAGTTTGTAGGGAAAGGTAACAGCTAATATAAGACCAATAGACATCACTGGAAAAAAACCTACCCACGCGGTTTTGGCCACACAATCTTTCTTCAAGTCTGAAATCTGAAAGAATTTCAGCTGTTCAAACATTTCTTTCCTATTGTAAAAAGAAATAAAGTAGATTGAAATAGATGGGAAAAGAGAAGATATAGGTGTATATGCCTGAAGGGAGGGAATTAAGACGATGCAGCCAGACACTACTCAGTGGTGCTAGTAAAGGGACAAGAGGCAATGGGCACAAATTGAAATGTAGGAAACTCAGTATACACATAAGGAAAACCAAGTCACTGTGGGAGCGATTGAACACTAGAAGAAGTTGCCTAGACAGGTTGTGTAGTCTCCATCCATGGAGATATTCAAAAGCTGACTGGCCACAGTCCTGGTAAACCTGCTTTAGCTGACCCTGCTCTGAGCAACAGGGTTGGACTAGATGATCTCCGGAAGTGTCTCTCTGTGATTCTGTAAAACACAAAAATAGGTAGTTGTGGTCAATAATAAAACTTTTATAACTTTGTTAGCTCAAAATAAATCTTTTTAAAGATAAAAAGTCTTCAGGGGACTTTGATACTTCTTTCATGATGATAATCTTTTAATTTATTTTACTCTTAGTAGACAGCAAAATAGTAAGTGCATAAAATCAACTTTTCACGAAAAGTTTAAATATTTTACATTTATAGTTCGTGCTTTGTTTGCAGAGAGCCTAAGATATGTTTTAGCTACAATAATTGTTATTAACTGTAAGAAAAAGAGATTAGAAAAGACTGTAGGCATTCCCTGCTTCTTCCTCCCCACTGATGGGTGAAGGGAACGTTTCATTTTAGTTATGATGTTTTTTCAAATTTCAGTTAATATGCCCAGCTATGACTGAGGATTTTATTTTTCTCTGCATATGTCACCTTGTGTCTAGGTTGCAGTCAATATCCTACAGAAAAGAAACATCCAAATGAAGTATGAAATACTAGTGATTCATATTACGAAATGCTATGTAGTCCTTCCTGAATCAAGACAGTTTAGGCTTTGTATCTGAAACCTGAGGTCACATATTCATTTTCAACTCCTTTAAATATCACTGTCACAGGCCATCATCTAGAAATCCATAAAACCTTTTGGCTTCTTGTTGAAGAAGTGAATGGTAACCCCAGCCTTCAGTGGGCTTGTTCACGTGCTCAGGAGAGGCAGTTTACATTGAATCAAGTCTTCAAATCAATGTTTACACATTGAATCAAGTCTTCTGGTGGTGGCAGTCTGGATGGAATAGCTTTTTGAACCCATCAACTACAACATATTTGAATATTAACTATGCAAAATGTCTCCATCTCCCTTCCCACCTCATCTAGAGTCACACCATACAGTCTACCCAATGCTTCTGTTCCTTCTCTGTTCCTCCTTTGCATCATGTTGTAATTATTTGCCTGCTATCATTCTTTAATACCATTAGCATTATGCAGTATAATGCAGTTGCAGAATATTGATGGCGCTCTGAGTCGACCCAGCAATTACTGTGGAAAGGCCCAGAAAGGCTACTGTACATTATAAAAGCATTAAAGTGTGAGCACTATGCGATAATGATGGAATTATCCTTATTCGCTTCCTGCCGCTTTCTGAATGTCACACACAAATTGAATACTAGATAATCATATTCCTACCTGGTCATTTTCCACCTTTAGTCTTTATATCATGTCAGAAACAACTGTATACTTTTACTGCAGCAGTTGCGTGGGCTTGACTAACAAAAGCTTGCATAAAGAATTAAAAATATTAATATAGCAGAATACTTTTCCTGTTTTCTTTTTTTCTTCACTTTTTGATGAACTACATTTTTATTCAAGCTCTAGTTCGTGAATTGGAAGAGAATTCAGATTCCCACTCAGTGTGATCATTGTTAGACAAGACTCTTTTTGTCTTTTTTTGATCATTTGTAATGAAGTAGTTGAAGTCAACAGAATATGAATTGCCCAGCACATAGCTGTATTCATGGCAGAGTGAAGGTAAGAGCATAAGAACAGGACAAATGCCTGTCTGGGTCAAACCAGGGGTCCCTCCAGCTCAGTGTTCTGTCTCTCCATTGTCAACAGGCAATGCTGTTTCAGCAGGGCACACAAGCCCCACTGTTTTCTGCTGTGTCTTCTCCTTGTACTCCCCACAACCCCACCTGGTGTTTCAGGGATGTCAGAAAGTACGTCTTTCTTCTCCCTTTAGTATCTGTTTATGGACTTATTGTGCATGAGTTGTCAGATACTTTTTGAACCTGCTGATATGATCTGCATCCACAAACTGTTATGGCTGTAAATTGCAGAAGTTCACTACCCATTGGAGCGAGGTACTTTCTTTTACATGTTTTAAATCAAGCTCCTACTGGATTAAAAACTTCTCTGTAATTCAAAGATCGCAGAGTTTGGTGAATAACAGTTCTACATTATCTTATATGCTGTTTTCATGTCTTTACAAACCTTAGTCATATCCCATCCAGCTTTCTCCTCTCAAAAACTAAGAAGAGACGAAGAATCTCTTCCTGGCCTTTTTAGTCTCTTCTTGTAAGTCCTGGCCTTCTTGGTCTCTCATAAGGCAGCTGCTCTGTCCTCTTGATTTTCTATTGTATTTTTCTTGAGTTGAACACCAGAAACAGACATACTTCTCAAGATGTGGCTGTAGCAATTTTTCCATAACAGTGAGATGTTGCCTTCCGTTTTGTTCTCAATACTCTTCTTGATAAAGCCTAATATTTTGTTGGCCTTCTGTCTCCTGCTGCACACTGAGCTACTGTTTGGATGCAAGCCTGTGTTTGGACCATGTTTCCTGCTTTGGCCCAAACCACGACATCATGCTTTAGACATTTCAACTGAGGCCCATTCCCAGGAGAAAGACTTGGTTCTCTGTTACCCTTCAGTGTCATACCATCTACCTCCGGTGCAGATGGACCAGTCAATGTCCTGCACATCCACTACATGGTCCCATCGGCACTTGTACTGCCATCACATGCCTGATACTGAATATATGTCATTTATGGAAGCTTTCTTAGACGGGTTCCACCACAGACTGCTGCAAAGGCAACACGGATTTGTGAATTCTTTGTGCCCAAGCTAGCCTTCCATGTGATGGACATGTGGATGCAAAGCTATACGTGCTGTCCAGTGCATGGAGACAGCTCAAGGAGTGCACTGAGGTTTTAGCTCAAACCTCACTCCCTGGTTCAGCTTCACAAGTTACAGATGAGAAGTAGCTTTTCTTGCAGTGGAGGGTGCTGTCAACTTGAAGTACAGGTACAGAGCTATTAAGAAGAAAAAAGTGACTGAGAGCAGTTCCCTTGAAAGCAGTGTGTGTGTGACGCTCCTTAGATCAAGGCTGAATACAGCCCAATGGAGTAGGTCAACTGACCTCAAGGAGGTAGCACAAATAAGAGAGGTATTGACCAGAGAACTGTAATTCTTGAATTCCTGAAATTAGAAAATATGTTGACCATCTTTTTATTTTGCACGAGCGCCACTGCAAAAACTTTTGAAACCAGAGCAATCCCCTTGCCAATCTCTACCCTTCAGAAAGGAGAACAGTTGTGTGAATATGCGCACAGGCTGTTATTACCTTGTACCACAAGAGCTGAGCATCAATTGCTTCATTTGGTGTGTTTATCAACTGCTAGTGTTTACCTCCTTTGCTTGTGTTTGAATAGGCTGTCTGAGTATTTTGGCAGTGATTTATCTTTTCAGGCAGCTGTTTCTTTTGTGTTGAGGTTTTTAGGGATGTTTTTCTCCCTGGCTATGGTATTGTGGGTTGGATGCAGACCTGCCAACCTTGTACTATTCCCACTACGAGAAAAATAACTGATGGCTTGAGGGGGAAATGGAGGTAATTTCAACAGACCTCAAGCACGTTATTATTTCTGCATTTTATGGCTGTTACAATTTCCGTTAGTCTACTTGTTTTTCCAGCTGCTGATGTTTGTTCTGCCTCTTTATTTTTATTTATAAAGCTCTGTCAGCTTTCAAGGATAACAGCAACGTAGTTCTTTATAGTTTTGCACTCTTAAATTATTAATTAATTAGTTCTCAGGGATTTCTTTACAATGTTCTTCACAGATCTGCCTGATCTGTAAATAGGATAATATGAGCTGTTCTTTGAACAGCTTACTGGGATATATGTTTCCTGATATGCATTGTTGAAAATGGGTACATATTTTTACATCTCATTCCTCTGGAATAGATGTGATGGGATGCCTGAAGAGGTCAAGACATGCTGAATACAAACAGAATTAGCTGGTTTGTAGTACACAGTAGTTTTATAATCTGGCTTGCTGTTGCCTTGCAGTTACTGCTGTTGTGAACCCTGCTAAAGCACAGCAAACTGAGGACCAATGAGAAAGGACTTGGCCTCAGCATCGTTGTTTATATATGGGTTGGCAAATTCTGTCCTTCTTGTCTGGCAGAAACCTTTTGTTTACAATTAGTGCAAAGAGCTAAGTAGAGAGAGAGAAATATAGTTCAAAAAAATTGAACAAAGATTTGCTCCTTAGATATAACAGACATTTACATCTAAAGTATCTGTTGTGATCTTGCATCAATTAGGAAGTGAAGAGCAGATCTAAGTGACAGTTAGATGTAGAAAGGGCTCATTTTTTTGGTACAGGAGAAAGAAAAACAAGCTAAATATATGTTAGCCAGAAAGTTCTACTAAGAGAATCCCTTCATATTTAAAAAATAAAGATCACTGTACCGGTGGCTGTTGGCTCAGTATTGCATATCCAGTATTGGCAGGGTGAGAGACCTGGTGATTTTCTCGCTACTCTCACCTGGAGATCTCTCACTACCTTACTTTCTACCATTTGCAAACAAAAGTCTTTCACTTGAATGTTTAGAGAACACAACTAAACTGCAGTTGTGTAAAACCTTCCTGCATCAAATCAAAGGCTTTCAGTTTTCCAACAGAACCTAGCCTTTCCCTCCCAAAATCTTAAAGATTCAAACAACATCTAAGCATATGGATGGGCTCTGCTCTTTCTCTGGAAGAAGGAATTTTTTCACATGAAATTGTACAAAAGCTTGATATTGTCTAATTCAGTCTGAATTCTGAAGGTGCAGGAAATGTTTGTCTTATCATACAGAGATTACAGTAATGTTCAAGTGATGGTGCAGTGAGTTCTCTAACACAAATCTAAACATGAGCCTGAAGGGACTGGTTCATTTGCAAACACTGGAAACCAAACTGCAGCATTCAGTCTGCATATAAAGCCCCCTGGAATTTATATGATTTCTAATGCCATTGTTTTGAGGAAGTGAAACAAAAATGGAATGTACAGACTGGACAAATTACGTGGGAATACCATTATCTATACAATCTGTAATCTATACGCTGAGATGTGCAACACTCAGTTGGAAGGGTGGAAGTCTTGCAGTTCCACATAACCAGGGTTTAGGTCAATAGTAGTTAGATTAGATGTGACCCCGGTACTAATAAATCCCAGCCTTTTAAACTCATATTTGCTCTTGCATCATATAATACCAGGCCCTTTTAAAAAAGAGCCCAGAAGTAATATGGCCACCAGACAGCAGCTATGTGATGTGTCCTCAAGGGCAGGTGTTTGTCAATAGTTGAGTTAGACCTGGTGTGTCCCGCCATTGAAAGGAACATGTGAATCGATGGTCATCACATGGTAACAGACATTCCCTCCACATTCTGTAAGTGTAACATGATTTAGGGCTGAAGAGTATGCTTGCAGCCTGGGCTTTTCATAGACTATCGATGCTTCAAGTATTGTATCTTCTTTATTAGGCAATAGCAGGTGATCGATGCAAGACCTATTTTGTGCTGTCAAATATTTAATGGCTTCTAAGTCTATTATCATCAACTGTAGCTGTCAAATCAGTCATTCAAACTCTTATGGTGTCACAAGCATAATAAACAGTAACCAGTTTTTCAGAGCAATTTTAATACGTTGTGCTCTTCAGCAAAAGATCCTTTCTTGATATAGTCAGTAATGCATGGGTATTATGAGTAGAAATGTTGTGGTACTTGATAAGGATTAATGTGTTTGTTTATTATGTTGGAAATTATCTCCTCCTGAGCCCCTTTAACACTCTTGTCCTGAAACAACACTTTTCAAGGCTCATCTGTAATGATGTAAAAGTTAGATCTCTGAATCTGAGCACGTCACCCTAGATTCCCCTTACACAATGAAGCAGGCACTCAAGAGAGTGATCCTTAGGACATACCTTTTAGGACAGCTTTGCACCACCTCAGTCACCACAGTAGGAAGAGAACCCTGAACCAGGTGTTGTTGACTATCTGATGTCCACATCGTTGTCACCCTTCCATGAAAACTTCTCACACCCAGCTTTGGCCAGATCTTCTCTAGGCCTTTTGAGGTGCCCCATAAAATAATGTTCTGAGGGGTGGGATTCAGTTCAAAGAGGTTAAAATAGTTAGAGGCATTATTTCATCATGTGCTGTATTGCAAAGCAGTATGGTGTAGGACTGCTGGGCCACAGAAGGGTGCAAGGCCTGCTCGGGCGTTGGTATGGGACTTCCTGAGGTGCGGCGTGCCATGCTGCCTGTCTAGGCAGGATAACCTCGCCAAAAGCACCCAGTGGTCACCTCTGAGGGAGCTGGCTGGCCCTCAAAGGACACATGCAGTCTGGACAGTCTGGATTTCAAGATCTGGGAGTGAAACAGGAGCTGACAGTGTAGATACCAATCCTGGTATGAGTTGTGTCACCTCCAGAGGTATGTGTTTCTCCACTGACTCTAAAGACAGCCTAGGAAACGTACACAGACTTTGACTTGTGGTTTCCTAAACTAAAGCAGATTAATTTCTCTAAGGACACCAGAGACAATGTTTGGCTTATGTTCCCTCAGGGTCATTGTGTAAAGCTAAATAGGTGGAGAGGCCTACGGTGTGGACTGGCTCATGTCTATGCTGCTGAGGACAAGCCATTTTACAGCAGATCTCTCATGAAGAGTGCCAGCTGAAGCAGTTCAAAACAGAGACAGGAATTAAGCAGGGTGGATGGTCAGTGTTTGGGCTCACTCTTCCATATAACCTCTTTTATGCAGCACTGTAGGCTTTCCTATAACAACTTAATCCAGGCAACATGTTGGACCATGCAAAATTGGTATCCTTACAAAACACAGTGGTGGAAATTGCTTTCTTTGGAAATCCTTGGGGAGGTGGAGGTGATGCTTTCCTCCCAGAAAAGCCAGCTGGTTAGAGCACTCTCACACACAGTGGAGGATACTTCTACCTCTCTACATCTGAAAGGGATCCAAATTCATGTCTGCCGTGAGTGTACCCTAACCACCAGTCTGTAAACTGGTCACAGGGGAAACTTGTACAGATGACTTTTCAACCTACTTTGCAGGCTAGATCTTTCCTGAGGCAAAACAGGCAAATTAACTCAGTCTCTCGCATACTGTCAAGCTATTTTATAAAAATGTTCTCTCCGGCTGCTATTGTCTGATGTTAGTAGATGTGTAGTGCTGGCATTGTAATCTTGGTGGCAGCTTACCAGCTGTCTGCAAACTCCAGCTCTAATCTTATCTTGTAAAACGTAGCTGTAGGTTCAGTTTGGTAGAAAAGTCATAGCTTGGTTTTCTGTCACCAAGGCATAGCCAAACCAAAAATACTTTGTCCAGCAAGGTGTTAGCACACCTATGCCCATGACAGTTTTACCATGTCCCCATGTCCAAAACCTAACTTGCATTGTTTCAGACTCCCCTTGACACATTGGTTAGAGCAACATTTCAGACTGCTTCTACCTCCCAATCTGGATGTTCATGTTTCACCTTGATTCACCTTCTGCTCAGTGAATACACTTTTTTTGCAGGACCATGCATATTGTTCCACCCTTCCAACTGAGTTAGCACAATCTTGAATAGACAACTTGCCTATCAATCACAGCTGTCTCTGAGGACTGCTTTGAGGGGTGTTTCAGTGAAGCTGTTAGATGAGTATGCATACTGATCAGTCTTCCAGCAAGGCCTGCCCATTTTCTCCTCTGCCTCAACGGTGATCTATATTTCATTTTAGAAGAAAGAAAAAGCAGTGGTATGTGTTTGCAAGACAGGCTCCTGGGTTGTTAAACCCCAGTGGAATAAACCACGTTCTCAGGGTGCTGAGTGAGATCCACACTTTTCTCACTGCCCTCCTCCCCATGATCTTAAGCAATTCAGTGTGATTGATTTTGGGAGTCCCAGTCTGAGTCACTAATTCTTTTCTATCGTCATAAGAGGAAACCGTTTACCTAAAGCAGGGTTTTAGACTTCACAATGGAAATCAGGTGCTTAAAAGTTAGGTCTTTCAGTGCCCCATACAGCAACACTAAAATCCTTTCCATTTTCTCAGGGCTTGAGTCATATTTCATTCATATTGTGACCAGTTTTGCATCCACCACAATAGAAACTTTCTGTATAAACCATATGTGATATAACCAATTGTGAAATGCCATTGCTGCCAGCTACCTTCTTACACATGATACCTTGGGGTCCTGGCTCTCTAGCACCCAAATAATTTGCTTAGTTTGCTCCAGCTCATCTGATGCCCGGAGAAGTGAGTACACTACTGTGCATCAGTCACATCTTGCCGTGTAGACGGAAGGGATCTGGGATGCACATGCAGGTTAGGGAACTGGCAAGAACCTCTGGTGGTAGCAGTGTGGCTGAACTGGCATGCAATGTTCCCCTCAAATGTTTAAAGTGAACATACAAATACTGTAAATACAGCTTCTGAATGCTTTATGGTCTTGAACATATTAGTCCGTGCAATGTCTTGAGGAGTGAAGAATTGTTAAATTTAATCGAATGAGAGCTTTCCTGAGAATTTAGTGATTTGCAAGCTTAGAAGTATAAAAATATAGTATATTCTAACTTAAGGAACTTTAAAAAGAAAGTTAGATGAAAATAGAAATGCTACCAAAGAATAATTTGGGAAATACTAACCCCGTCCACAGTACCTACTCCTTTTTAAGCACAACTTTCAAACAATAAAACAGACAACTAATTCAGGACCAGAACCTCTCTGTACTGATGGGTGTGTTCAAACAGCATGCATCAAAATCTTCTTAATATATCTAACTGTATCAAATCCCTTTTAAAAATGTCATGTTATACTCTTTGTATAGATTTGAATTCCATAAGCAAGATTCAGATGTATCCCAGTGTTACCTTTTCTTACTGAGACAAGTGAATTTTATGAAGACACACAAAGGCAATTCACCTGAAGGCAGCAGTGCATGTGTGGTTGCCCTGGCCTACTTCACTCATCCCTTTTGTCAGCTTCAGGAATGCTAATGATTTAAATAAAGAAGTTTTGGCACAAATGATGAAAGATATCCTTTCTTCACATACAGATTATTATCAGTGAACAGTATGAGTGGCATTAAGACCACCATTTAGCACTTCCCTCTGCCAGATTACATGAGTCAGGTGACAGTAAAGGACCTGACCAGTCTTTAAACACAGCATCAATGCATCCTGCCCTCAGCTACACGTGTTAAACCAGATCCTAATCTCGGTTACACTGATGCACCTTTGGAATTTCTCCATTGACAGTGTTGTTCTCCAGGTGAACAGCAAAGATTCTGTAAGGGCTGAATCTGGTCTTTCACAGTTTTTTTTTTTAAAAAGTAATAGCTCACCTGCTTAACCATGTAGTTAATTCTCTAAAGACTTTATATTTGTAATCAAGGATACACTATATTACAGTCTAAGAAAGAGGTAAGTAAGGATTCCAAAGGTCAGCTATTGGCCAATACATGTTTCCAGATATAATACATACTAGGATAGCTTTATTGTCTCTCAGATGAAGAGAATTAACCTAGTAACCTCTCGATGGCTGACTTTTTAAGCCAAGCCTCACTGGACTGTCACAAAACTGCTTGTGTGAAAGACTGGAATATTTTCTGCATAGAAGGTCCTGGCAAAATTAATTGCTCACTTTTCCCTTCACAGAAAATGAATGCTCAGTATCTCTGGGATTTCTAAATAGTTTTAAAAATCTGTGAATTTATAGTTGCAGGTATTGGTAATGTATGAATCTCAGCGTTCTCCCTCTATTTACCTCAAAAGGGGCTCTATAATTCAGGACAGGAAGGGAATGAAAGGGTTTATTCACTCTAGGCTGGATAGACCAGCTCTTCTAACTCTGGTGAACGGGATGCATCTGTAGAAAAAAAAAATAAATTAAACAAATTAAAAAAAAGAGAAAAGGAAAGGAAAAAAAAAACCTTCATGGTTTTGTGCATCCTGGACAAAAAGAATCCTGTAGGACCATGTCTAAATTAGCATAAATTAAAGCAACTTTTAAGTTTATCTCTAATTTGCTGCAGCTATGGGAGCTTTTAAGAATCTGCCAGTACCATGCTGCATAATGACACAAAACAATCACAATCCTCTCCTGTGCTGGTCGGAGCCAAGCTCTGCTCTAACACACATAAAACTTAAATCCTTTACACCTCTTTTCCTGAGGCTGCACTCACAATGAAGCTGTATCTGGTGCCATTTTTCCCTAGATAGATTAACTTATATTTCTTCCAAGCTGGATGTTATTTTGCTATTTTCAGCTTTATTTTTGAATCTTAAGTCTCTATGTCTTATATCACTATCCTCACTGGTATTAAGATACAATTGAAATAATTCCTTTGAACATGAGATAGATGGTAAAAAGAAAAGCTGGATATCTTTTTGGTGTCCTATGATGTACAGGAATCATGTAAGATGCAACAAAATGGGCAAACTCAAGGAAGATCTTCAGAAGATGGTATTTCCTCCTCTCCTACATAGGCTTTTTTCCTAACCTGTGATCGTGATTCAGGAACAATTTTTAAGGTAGTTTCCTGTCACAGAAAGTGCTTTATTCTACTGTCTTACCAAAACTTTCAGATGCAGAACCAGAAATAGCATCCCCAAATGGGAACCTGTTAGGTGCTGTGATTAAGGGCTGACTAATTGAGGTGATGGGATCTCTGTTCAGTGTGTGTTTGTGTATGGGAGGTCTAAGCACCAGCAAGTGGAGAAGGGCATTTTCCTGGGGAACTTCAATCCTCTGTGTGTGTATGTGAGTATAAGTACACATAACTCACACATGAACTTCAAGCCAGATCCCAGCAACTCCACTATGTTCTGCTTCCATTCCTACAGATTTACTAAAACCATAGGCTTTGACCACAATAAAAGTGGACAGATCTCTGGGCTACTGAGACATGATTATCCAGGTATTGATGTGGGTGTGGTTGTCTCCCTGCAAAGCGCCATTCAGTACCATCACAAAGACTACTGTAAATAGCCTTTGGATTTAGAGAGTGTCGTGGTTTAACCCCATCCAGCAACTAGGACCATGCAGCCGTTCACTCACTCCCCTCCCCCCCAGTAGGGTACAGAGAAGAGGGAGAAAAAGGAGGAAAAAAACTCGTGGGTTGAGATAAAGACAGTTTAATAGATCAGTAACAGAAGAGAAAAAAAATAATAATGGTGAAAGAATATACAAAATAAAGTGGTGCAATACAATTGTTCTCACCACCTGATGACTGATTGCTCAGCACGTCCTGAGCAGTGATCATGGATTCCTATCCCCCAGTCAACCCCCATTTACATACTGAGCATGACATCTATAGTATGGAATATTCATTGGCCAGCTTGTCCTGTTTATGCTCCCTCTCAGCTTCTATCGGAAGCTGAAAAAGTCCTTGACTTAATATAACCATTACTTAGCAACGTCTGAAACGGTATGTGTTATCAACATTGTTCTCATACTAAATCCAAAACACAGCAGCTACCAGGAAAAAAAAACCTCGATCCCAGCTGAAACCAGTATAGAGAGGAACCAAGCTGGCTTAATTTTTATACTACACATATGCATTTTTATAGCTGCATTTTCAGTTAAATCCGCATTTTAAAACACACTGTTAAGACCCAAAACCAGGCAGGGTGGCAGATGCCAACGCGCTTTCCATCACAGCAAGACATGATATAATATCCTTTCTGGATATACCTGCCCTTCCATTTGTCATTCAATGCTCCTGTTGCCATAGAAGTCAAGGTAAGTTTTGCCATCTAATTCATCTGCAACATTTGGAAACTGTCCAACAATGAACTGTCTAGAAACCTTTTTCTTAGTAGGAAGGCATCAATTGTTCTTTGTTCCTTGTCTGAGAACTGTTTCTGTTGCTCTCGTCTCAGAATGGATGGAACAGGGTTTCAGGATTTGTGAGGGAGGAAATTATGCCTTTCTTTGAATAGCTCCTTCTAAGTGTTTTATCTCTGGCAGGAGGAGGATCACATCTAATCCAAACTATTGCAGTGTCATCCTACAATTAACCACTGAAATGCTATTTTCTGTCTTCTTAAGCTTCAGTTCTTTCAGTTTATTCAGTACAGTCCCCGCTTTCTCACCATGTCCCAATGGTCTGTCATCAAGATGAGCGTAACAAGTAGAAGTGCTCCCTGAGTTCTTTGTTGGGATCTGCTGTAATTAGTGAGTAGGAGGTGATCCTGTAACTTACGAACCACAGCCATGTCAATGGTTTGTTCAGAAAGGAAAGATGAAAAGAGCAAGGCAGATAGTGGACGGAGTTTTGTCTTATGCAATTCAGAAACATGGAGAGAAAGCGTTCTCTGTACTGGGAAGTGAAAGAGGGTCAGAAAATGAGCTTGAGTACTGAAGATCATCAACATCATAGAATAATAGAATCATAGAATGGTCCACATTGCTTAATTATTACCATGGTCCTTGCTCTTTTTTGGACTATTAAGATGAACTCTCACCAATTCCAATGCCACTAAAACAATGAGGCTTATTTTCCTTTCACCTGTACTAGTATAAATGAAAATTCATTCCATCATTATAAAAGTACAGCAAACCCAATTATATACTTTTTTTCTTCTTCAGCTATCCAGATACCAAATGTCTTGGTTCTCCTGGGTCAGAATTAGCTGAAATGAGACAACTAACTGAGAATTCATGAGTTTTGGCCACAAGGTCTTGATTTCTCTTGAACTGATCTCATCTGTAATTTAAGAAAGTTCTGCTTTCAGTCTTTTTTGTTGTTGGCATATGATGGGGCAGATGTGTGCATGCACTGACTTGCTCCACATTCTGTGCAGTATAGATCGTTGCGTAGCAGGAGGGTCTCCTGCTTTCTGGTCATAATTGCATGACAATTAGTCCTTAGAAGAATACATTGTTCTCCTTAAAAGATTCCCTGATGTTTATAAATGATATTCTTTGTTATCACCTATATTCATCTACATCTGGAAAGATTAAACACAGAGTGTTCTTTTAAAATCCTGGTGGGAATTTTATTTGCCAAAATGTCCATCAGGAATGCTTTCTACATTTATGATAAAAAATACCATTGTATGTAACAAAGAGGTAGCTTTGAAATATTTCTTGTAAATTCTGTGGTATTTTGATGGATTTGTACATCTGAAAAGTTCTAATTATGTATTTACTACAAGTGTTCAGATTGCATTTCTGTTGATTAATATAAATCGGCAGTACAGAATAATAGAGCCTTGCCTCTACGGATCTGGCAGCATTAATAATGCTTCTTTCCTGTTACCTTTATTCAGCTAGTTTGTATTGATTAGAATTGCCTGTAGCAATGTGGAGTTCTTCATGTTCATTTAAGTGCTGAAACCCTTTTTGATATGAAAGGAAGCCTAAGCTGGTCCAGCTTCCTTACTGTACTGAGTCTATAAGAACACATGGGATGGACACATGTATGTATGATGGGTCTATTTAGTCTGGAAAAAAGACGGCTGAGGGGTGACCTTATTAATGCTTACAAATACTTAAAGGGTGGGTGTCAGGAGGATGGGGCCAGGCTCTTTTCAGTGGTGCCCAGTGACAGGACTATAGGTAATGGGCACAAACTTGAGTATAGGAAGTTCCACCTAAACACGAGGAGGAACTTCTTTACTTTGAGGGTGGCAGAGCCCTGGAACAGGCTGCCCAGAGAGGTGGTGGAGTCTCCATCTCTGGAGACATTCAAAACCCGCCTGAACGCGTTCCTGTGCAACCTGCTCTAAGGTGACCCTGCTCTGGCAGGGGGGTTGGACTAGATGATCTCCAGAGGTCCCTTCCAACCCTATGATTCTACGATTCTATGATTCTATGTAGACCACCTTCGAGCAAGCATGGGGTGGCTTAAGGTAATAAAAGTGAATTGAAGTCTAAGAGAAGGAGGATCTGTATTATTGCAAAGAGGAAAATGTTCATGCTCTTCCCTAATAAATATGGTTCCTCATATTTAATATAATCACCAGGCCTGACATTCACAACTGCCTAAGCTACATAGGCAGCCAATGGGGAGAATGGGAACTTTTATGGCACAATTCATTTGATCTTTTTCAGACATTCACACTGAGTTTGAAATGTCCCATGTGTCAAAAGGCTTATCGCCCTGAACACAAAGGAACACACAAGAACAGTGTCAGGCAGAGGAGCCCCAATTATCCAACTGGAGAAAACGAAGCACCCTGACCTGGCTCATGCTGGGGCTGTCACAGGGGAACCATCAGCCCAATGGTCCAGAGATGACACCAATCAGTGAGTCAACAGGAGATGCCCTCTCAATCACCTTACAGACCAAGGCGGGTTACTGCCTGCAGGGGCTGGGACCTGTTATGAGGTGCAAGGGGAAAGTCATCTTGGAATTGTACAAGACTTCATATGGGATGTTTAGGGGAAGGACGAAAAGTGGGGAAAGGTTTTGGGGAGCTACCAGAGTGGGAAAACAGAAGGAATAAGGGAATAAAAGGTGTAGGTCATGTGTAAACAGATTGCTGACCAGTGCACTTGCCCAGCCACATGTGCCAATCTTGTCGGATCACTACCGTGTCCTGTTTTTTCATTTAACCCCATTTCTAAACACTGTTCTGGGCATGGGGGCTCTGTGTGCATGTGTGTGTATGGAGGTCCGAGTGTCAACAACTGGAGGGGGGGACAAGTAGTCACATGTGGGGATCCGCATGCCTGTGCTGTCAGTAATGGGGGAGAACGGGGTGCAAGCACGTTGTGGGGGTGTGAATGTCAGTGTGTGTACGCTAGTGAACATCAAGGTAGACTTGCTTGAGAGTAGAAGAAGAGGCTTGAAAGCCAGATACCGAGGCAATCATAAGTATACAGGAGAGTCAAAAGTGATTAGAGGAACCAGAGGAGGTCCTGGCTTTTGGAGACACAGGGTCTGGATATTGGCTGAGGGAAGCAAGATTGGTCCGTTGGTGCTGTTTGCCCTGTGTGGGTTCTGTAGTTTCTGTCTCTGCTGATTTACATGGCTTCCCATGAATGCAAGCATACGTATTGTGTGTATATGTGCACACATGCCTATTGGGAACATGTTCTCAGCCTCGCTACTGGCTGGATCTGGGGACATGGAGCTGCGGCAGCCTCCCATCTGTCAGTCTGATGGGTTCGGCAGCTCCTAACACCCTGGAAGTTCTGGTTCTGTCCACTGATCAGAGAGAGTCTAACTAACTAGTTCACATTAGGCCATACAAGTAATAAATGTCTACATGTGGTCAGAGAATTCCCTTTCTGGGAACCTGGATGAGTGAACGACAAGTGCACAACGCTGCCTGTGTATCAGAGACAGTGCCTTTTGCTACCTCTCACATAGCCTAAAGGGGCAACTACCCAGTCTAAAAGCATCCCCCAGTGTGCAGGTACACCTCTTCCCAAATCAGCAGCCCACCTCCATTGGCAGAGAGCAGCTGGGGAGAGATCGCTGCATCAGTAACCCACAGGCCAGCCACAGAGGTTGTGTAATGCACTGTTCTCAACTCCGATGAATAGTACTTTTGAATTTAAAGAAAAACGAAGGCTTACAAAGGCTTCCAGGCTGAAGTGCCATTTCTACGTGCACAAACAAGTCTCACCCAGTGAGATGTATGTGTACTTTTGTATGCAAAATGTTGTGAAAAATTAACAAGGGCAGAATATGTGCAGTCCCTGGGATCCCTTCCAGCATGTGTGCTCTATTATTTCCATAAGCCAAAACACATTACCTTTCTGATCTATGCCTTACTGATTTTGCTCTAGGCTGTTAACTCTCAAATCTCCTAAATATCAGAAAATTTTGGTCATTATATCACACAAACGGAACCCATTTATTTCTAAAAGCTCGGGGCTGGATGCTGAGCTACACCCCAATGAATTTGTAATACTCCTCTGAAGTTAGAGGACTGAGTCTGGTTTAAATTAATGTAAATGGAATTAGAAACTATTGCATAGTTCCTGTTTACAGAATGTGTTATCTTCACATCAGTTTTCTATTCATTCGTTTTTTTCCAGGCATATGATGAAGCAATAATTAGAGTTTAGAACAATCATTTAAAGATTACTGATTGCCAGCTGATCACCCAAAGACATTTCTATTACAGTCAGTAAGAAAAATATTCTACTATGTAACTCATAAACAATACCCTTGCTTGCAAGGGAAGAAAAAGTATTTTGAAATGGGAATTCTTTGGGAGTTCTTTGAGAAATGCTCTATATTGCAAGTAAACAATTTATAAAATGTATTTCTCTTCTTGGACACTAAGTATCTGTCATATAATGGAAAACGTTGTGGTAAAATTAACTTGTATCCTGACCTTTTGCTTTCACTTTTTTCTCTTCAGCCTGACCTACTCGCAGCCTCAGGATCACTCTATGAATATACACAATTCTTAAAATCCCTTGACATTACGGGTCTGTTCTCTAAATAATATATTTTTTCATGAATAACTCACGGATATATAGGTCTGTCTAGACCTTTGCCTTGCAAACAAAAATATCAATTAAAAACATATACTGTAAAAAAAAAGTCTGTGTCATTTAAAATGTTACCTAGTTACAGAATAGTTAAGGGAAAAGAAATAAGGTTCGGCTGATGAAAATTTTGTCAGTACTGAGCAGAAAAAGGTAGATGACTAGAAAGGGCATATTATTATAGTACTCTATTGTATGCATTCAAAACTGTAGATATGCCGCAAGTATGTACATTTAAAAACTGGCTCTGCCTTGGATCTTTGTATTTTTCTATCTGATCATCTTCTGCTTTAGCCAAGGCACAGCCATCTCTTTGTCTTACTCAGAAAAATACCTCCTCC
Organism: Dromas ardeola; assembly: GCA_013398915.1. Taxonomy (NCBI): domain Eukaryota; kingdom Metazoa; phylum Chordata; class Aves; order Charadriiformes; family Dromadidae; genus Dromas; species Dromas ardeola. The sequence continues at coordinate 374,868 of VYZM01001926.1, read as the reverse complement.
GTATTAGGCATGGGATAGTCTTCGAGGCATCAGGAAATGTTACACACATGAAGAATTACCAGTGCTCAAATGCTGGAAATTATCATCTAGCACACCATATTTGCTTATGTAGAAATTGGACCCTTCCCTCTAGCTTAATTCCTTTCCTCTGCCCTGTTCTTTGTTTTACTTTCAAACACAAAGGTGATGCCAAAAGGATAACCTTAAATCCTCAATATGGTTTTTGTTGCTGGTAGAGGAAGTGGCCATTTTTTTGCATACATCAGTACGTGGTACAAATACTGCATGTGGCACTCTGTGTTCCTTCTACAGTTTCTTCAAGGCAGCAGGAAATGAAGCCCATTTTCTGGCTTTTCTGACATTCTCTGAGTGATACTGCATGACCGATAATGCAGGGGAGCAAAGAAACAGAAAGCAGTCCTATAACATCAATATGCAGATAGCTAATGATGCTGCAAATAATATATTGTCCAGATGTTTTGACACCTCAGAAGCTTACTAGCTAACTTTTTTTAGAAATAAGCAGGCAATTTCTGAAAGTTAATTGGTATACAAATACACATCGTCTATATGATTTCATTAAGCTTGTCACAAGTAAATTGAGATAGAAAATATCTATTTAGGCAAATACATTTCAATTTAAACCTTATTTGCTGATGCCTATGGGAATTATGAAAGTGAAGGGCAACAAAGACATAATGAAATGCAGGAAGTAATTGGTGGCATCAAAGAAAAACCTTCTGGAACCTTCAAATTGGTTTCAGATGCATGTCCAGCTCTGCGAGTGTTTTATAACTCATTCTCAAGAGAGAATGTCAGGCTTTTGGACTCACAGACAAACGACATGACAGAACATAACCTCTGCTTCTGAAGTATTCTGCCCCTTCATTAAAAGGAAACTCCTGAAGGTGGAACAGAGTACAGGAAGAGAGATAAATGGGAGGCAAAAGAAGATGTCATGTGAAGAAAAAGAAGAATCAATTTTCTTTATTTGAGTTTAGGATGTATCACGCTCCATATTTCTGATTAGTCACTGTTCAAACAGTTTACAGACATTTTCTACTGATGGAAACATTTTTCTTTTAATAACAAAATTAAAAGTGGAAGAAAGCAAAAGAGTATATATGATCAGCTGGGTAGTTGACCTTATTTTCCTGACTCCTCTCTTTTCTTACTCTCCGTTCTAGGACATTAAAGTTCAAGGAAAAAGAAGTTGGTCAGTAATTGCAGTTCAGTTATTTTCTTTCTTGAGCAAGGTGGGATTGGGAGTTAAATTGCAGAGCTTTCTGTTTCCATCTGCTCTGCAATTGGAGTCTCATCCAAGAAGAATTAGAAGAGAGACAAGTGTCGTGCCATAAATACTTCAGATGGATATCAACAGGATGTTTGTAGCCTGTTACAGTTTCTCCTTATTTAATGCACTGAATTAAATGTCTATCTACAACAGACTTCCTAAGATATGAGCTTTTCCTTTTCTAAATGTGCAATACATCACAGCTCTTGTGAGATATCTGCACCTCTGGAAGTGCAGAGAGATGAATGAATGTGTTCGAACACACTGGACAGTGAGACACAATCAGTAGTCAGGAAAAACAAAAGGAAATTAGGAAGGTTGTTGATGAAGTCTATATTTAGCTGTGAGGGTCTAATCTCTTAAGGCTTTTTCTGAAACCAAGGAAGAGATTTCTCCCAGGGACAATTCAGAGCGGGAGCCCAATTCAAGATGCTCTGAGCAGCCTCCTGGGGCAGCCTCAGGCAGTCACTAAGGGGCAAGACACAGAAGAGCTGCCTCCTGTGGCTGATTTTTCTTCTGGGACTCAGCTCATTCCTGTGTGGGCAGATTCTTATCCCTCTGCTGCATTAAAAGGGACTATCAAAGAGCAAAAGTGCTGCATGTTATAATTTTATCTGTCAGTAGAACTGTAATCTATTTATCACTTCTTCAAATATAACTTAATTTGTTAACTTAAAACACAGCCTTGGAACATGATTACATGTTAATTTTACTATATAATCCACGAAGTTTGGATAATTAAATGTACTTTTAAACCTTTCTCTATGCCCTGTTTTGAATGATGACTATGATTTAATTCTAATTCCTTTTCTAGGACTAATCCCCTCACGTTTTGGGTAATCAGTACCCACAAACCTTGTTTCTACTTGCACGAACACTAAGTTCAAATTAATACAGTTTTCTTTCCTCTTCCATCTGAATCAATAAATTCTCAAATTTCCTTTATTCATTTTCAAACTGTGCAGGTTTGTGTGGTTTTTCCCCTGTATTATAATAAATCAGAAAGAGGACTGCATTCAATCAGAATACAGACTGCTGCGATGGCAACGGTGTCAGTGACAAATTATGAGTTGCATTCTGGCCGCGTGTCTTAACTTGCCAAAGGTACGCCTGTTGAACTGTGCTCCTGACAGCTGCCTTGGCCTGCAGAGGTGAGAAACCACCAACTCAGTAGTGGGACACTTCAGATTTGATTAGTTCTGCAGTGTTAGTGCTTGATTATGCCCATTTTTGGCTGGCTGAGATAAAGAAATCACCATTTCCCTTTGCCTGCATTGTCTCAGCTCTTTGTTGGTGGTCCCTGTTGCCAGCTACAGTTTCCTCAGAGCCATTCATGAAATCATTCCCATCAAAATGAGGACACTTGACAAAGATGAACTGTTTGAGCTGCCCACCTAATTCGGACAGAAATGAGTCAGAGAACCTCATGTGCACAACGTACCACCAGATCTGAGTGAGCAGCAGTCTCCAGGGGAGAGGGTTGGTGGCAATTTCTTCAGCCAGCAAAGAAGAAACACGATTCTTGTCTGATTCTATGGCCATGTACAAGCAAGCCCATGCAGGTACCTGCAAAAGCCCTAGGAAAATATCACGCTTAAGAAATAAATGGTGTTTCAGTGTCTAGGTTGACTGTGTTCGACCTATCTCCAGAGGATGCTAGGCAAAGGGTTGAAGCTTCACAGTGTGCACTCAGGTCTAGACCTAAAAAAAAAATATATTTACACCCAAATGGCTTGAAAAGATGAGATCCATCATCTGTGTCCACTTGCAGTAACCTGCACAACAGTAAGGCGTAAGGTGCATGTTTTCTTGTAAGCTGGGTAGAACATCTAGCACATCTAATAGCGCTATTATTTAGCTTTGGGGTTGGTTTTTTTTTAATTTTTCCTACAAAAGGATGAACCAAATAGCTCTCTTGCCCTGTAGAAATCATTTCTAAGCTTCTAACAAGCTGGACTCACATATCCTCTTCTCATTACTGCAGTCTCCCTAGTTTATGGAGTGTGACTAGCAGCGCTTGGAGCATATTTAGGCTTGCGGGTCAACCCATGTCAGACATGGAAGAACATGTAGAAAATGCTATTAAAGAGACTTAATTTTCTGATTAGCTACACTCTCTGACTAAAGAAAATCCAAACCAACAACCTTCCCCCAACCCATACACCCATAAAACCCCGTTTGAGTAATACTCTGGAATTATAACATACTGAATTACTTTCATCATTTCAATTTGATGGAATAAATCTATGGTGTGTTTTCATGGGCATTACTACACAGGATGAGCAAGCAAATCTACATTGAAAGAAGGACATTTCTAAGCTAAGACTTAGTGTAAAATTATGCTTAATGCTTAGCTTATCTTTTAGTGCAATTTTGCCAAGAAAATTAAAAGAGAGTAAGTTAAAGACAACTGATATTGAATCAATTAGTGAAAGTTTCATATTCTAAATCGACATGTTTATAAAAATTATTGCAGTACTGGCAATCAAACTGAAAACTGAATTGGTAGCAGTGACAGGTACATTTATTATTAGCATGATCTTGTGAAGCGTTTGAAGAACCAGCTTCTTTTCATCCTATCTATAGCAAATGTTCTAGGTAGAACAATGAGGGAATGGCCTAAAGGCCAGACCTTCTGATAATCTCTACACAGAGATTTAGCACCTGTGGGATGCTGAAATACTGCTGGGCAATCCACAGAAGCTGCCTAATTCTGAAGGCTTTCTTCTTTTATTTGAAGGGATTTTTGTGTAAATATTCTCCCAGGGGCTCCTAGGTGTTGTGGAGATAAACATTACAATGCCAGGGACCCTTGTGGATACTTCATATACCTGAGGCAAGACTTTAGATAGCTATGTTTGAATTACCGCTCAGCCTTTACCTCGCCTCTGCAGACAGCTGAAGGAATTGATTGGTCCCTGTTGGACCTGCAAGGTCCAGGGTGCCTCCCACTCTGCTTCTGGCTATGAGCATCTGCACGTGGACGTGAGTGGGCAGGCACCTAACATTGACCAAAGCCCCAGCAGGATCCAGAAATGCAGGTGGGTGCTGCCATGCTCCATGAGAAACCAGGTGCTGTGGGTGATTTGGGCAGGCCAAGCACACATCAGAAATTGAAGCCTCTACTTCAAGGATCATTGCTGGCTTTTATCAGATACAAAATGCAAGACCAGCCCTGGGAGCAAAGAAACTAAACTGGCATTTACATGTCCTAAGTGCATGCCATAACAAGCTGGTTACAGAGTCACAGCTCTCCTGTCCCTTTCTGGTTCATAAGCACCATGAGTTTGGCTGTACAACCAGTCATCACAGGAGGACAAGGGTATCTCTACAGAGCTTGCCTTCAGCTGGAGATGACAATAATCTAAGAAGTAGGATCATATTGTAAACTTGCATCTAGATCTTGCACTTCCTGGGAAAGTCTACTAACCAGAAGGGTGTGATGAGAAGGGTAAAAACCATAAGGCCAGGCATATCGTCTTCTCTGGTTGCATTTTGAAAAGAAATGAGCGAGACAAAAGAATTGTCATTCTAGGGTGGAGCTACATAAACTTCCATGATCAATTAATAAAATGTATCTCTGATTATGCACTGTGGATATGACACTGCTATAAATTTGATAGCTTTTGGGTTTTTTTTTAGTTTTTTTGTAGGGGAGGAGGTTCAAGTAGTTTTTATGATTCATGTGAAGGTCTATGACTGTGATAAGACAAGAAACAATGTAATTTGTTTCTGTATCACATAAGTCAGAATGCCCATATCCTTTATCTACTGTATCCACTTTGGAGGTCAAGGTTACACTTCCAACCTTAGACTTTCAAACTTAATTATCTACAAATACTGATACAGCTACATAATGGGGCACAGGAGTTTTATAGCTAATGCACAATAAGAGCCAGATCAGGCAGGTTAAGTGATCTAATTATTTCTTTTTACCAAAAAAGTTATGAAAATAAGTCTCCGGTTGTCATAGCTCTGAAAAAAATTCTCCCATGACTCATTCAAACCAGACATGATTACGCGAGATGGTTGAAAGCAAAAACTACTCTGAGAGTTGAACTTCCCCATTCATCTCAGCAAGGTTTTATTCATCCGCCTCTTGATCATTGAAATTTTGGTGTGAACAACTATTCTGTTCCTCAGGCTAATAAACAAACCATAAAAAACAGAGGGCAGTAGATACTGGGGGGAAGATGCTATTCGCTACAGCCAAGCTCATGGGAACGACACTCTTCATAGATGAGAGAAGTCAGATTTAAGCACAGTAGACCCAAAAAAGTATATATGCCCATAACTTAAAGAGCTATCCAACATATACCATGAGCTATATCCAATCTGATTCCTCCCAGAATAATTTTATTTCCTTGTTTCTAAGCTGAAACACCCACTTGCAGAGAAACAATCTTAAATTCAAAATCTGAAGAAGTGTGCTGGTTAGCAACATCATTGCCTTAGTAATTTCACATCACTCATTCCCTAATGCTCACGTTTTCCTGGACTTGCTGCACACTCTGATCTTACACAGCAGAAAGTTCAGAACTGATCCTTGACCTGGCCATGGCCTTCCAGTTCCTGATTGGAAAAACCACTTATTTTCTCTGTGATTCTATTCCCTTTATGAAAAATTCCCGTTATGAAAAATGAAGATAATATTATTTCCATGATTTGCAAGCCATGTTGAGGCTGAATGAAAGGATGGTAGCACATACAGTAATAAAATATGAAGGAAATTGCTTAGTTTAAGGATACTGGGACTAATATTGCTTTTTGATTAAGGGAGAACTTACAGCAAAAATACATAATGCAATTTTACCTCTAAGAATTTATGAATTTCTTGCTTCAAACAAGACTTAATGGATTTCTGTGAGATAAAACATCACTAATCCCAATTAAATCTTCACAATTGCTACTGATTCTAGGCAAGGACTGTAAAATTTTAGTCATATAAAATACATTTCTCTCAAAAGCCATTATTTGGTGAGAAATATTGTGAATCATTTTTTTTTTCTAGCAGAAAAATACATTATTGAAATCTCATTTTGAGTGAACTGCAGGCTTAGCATTTTAGAAGAGCAGTAATGCCAGCATGTGAAGTGCTTTGTGACAAAGAAAGCCCCCAGTACCTCCCAGTTCTAACCAGCCTGCTAGTTTTGAATCTCTTGTTTAAATTTGTGGGTTTTTATAATAAATACACATTATACAAGCATATATAATGAGTGACTGGATGTACATTTAGACCAGAGATGCAGTGTTGTTAGAGGTTTGGGTTTTTTTAGGTCATTGTGAAAATTGATTCAAGTGGCTATTAGCCAGTGATCATCTATGAATTAGGAAAGCTCAAGAGACAGATTGTCCAGAATGGTCAGGTTAGTGCACTAAAAGACACACAGAATGCAATACTAGTTCATATCAGCTTTTCTTCTCATATTTTGTTTCTAGCAGTTATCAGGGATTTTATAGTAAAATTTAGCAATCAATTAATACCACAGTCTCCTCACCAAAAGGTTTGTCAAATCTCCATAGTTAACATTAGCTGGATCTCTTGTCCTCTCTCAGAAATATAGTACACATTTTTATATCTATACATGTAGCAAGAGTGCTTTGTTTCAACTGTCATTGCTCTTCTAGTTTATATTGGCTTCTAATTTCTGTTTTCAGCCTTACTAAATATCAAATATGGTGATATTATGGGAATAAGTTTCCTATGGAAATACATTAACTATAAACACATAATTTTTTGTTTAGTTTTCTTTTTTTACCTTATGGAAACTCAATTTCTTCTTGCATTAAATTCAGGTAAATCTTACTGCCCCGCTAAGCTGCTTTATAAGGCTTAATTTGTACCCAGTTCTGCCTCATCACTTTTCCAAGCTAGACAGAGTGTTTCCTGTGTGGTTCTTGATATTACTTCAACACCCAGAATCCAGGTAACTCATAATCTGCATGTATTTACCATGGTCATTTGTTATATACTTCTTTAGACACAATTGTGTCATAACAGGCATTGTTGTCTCGGTCTTCTGCAGCTTTTAGTGTAAATTAATACCTCATTTGCAATTTAAAAAAAAAAAAAGTAAATTATATTACCAGATCACAGAATGTGCTGGAGAATGATGCAAATGTTCAGATAAAATGTGTAGTACTTGCTCTGCAGGTTGGCAATAGGTTGGCTAAATTTAGAATAACCTGGGGCCCTGGGCTGAGACAAATGAGAGCAAACATTCTTCCTGTATCCAGGGCTAAAAAAATAAGTCCAAAGAAGCTTCCTACTACCTAACTGTCTCCTAACAGTTCCTAGCTTTCACTCAGCCCAATACCTAGGGAGGAAAGCTTTGCCGAATGCATCTAAGTTGTGGTTTTTTCTTTGTTATTTTTCTAACTGTAATTTACAGCAAGTGAATTCAGTCACATTCCCTCCTGTCTTGTTTCTTTTGCAATCCCAGCGTGTGACCACCTGTGTTGGGTATTTTGTTCAAGGAGAGCATTAACTGTTTTGCTTCTGGTTATCATACAGACCGGGAGGATGGACATCCTTGTGTGTTCCCCCAAAGGTGCAACTTGAGGGGTGCGGTTGTGAGCCTGCTTCCCCTGCACACAGGTGTGCACTCTCTGGTTGAATTCTCTCCTAATTCAGGAAGGACCATAATTCCTCTGGTACATTCATTTTTTGGTTTGTAGCTCCACCAACACCACTGTTGTCATCTACCCATATTGCCTGGGAGGTGAATCAGATGAAGAGGATCCGAATGTCCCCACCCGCACCAACAAGACTGGGTGCCTTTAGAAGGCCATCCCTGCAGACCAGACCTGCATTGCTCAGCGCCACTTCCCCAGCCTCTTACACAGCATTTCAGTTTCAATTCAGATTGTCGACACACCAATTTGGAAGCTTAAAATATGTCACCTTGCTCTCATTAGAGTCAAGAGAAATTTAGGGCTCTATTTAGCTGCCTAAATATGAATGCCTAGTGCCATTTGAGATGTCCCTTCAACTGCCACTCTGCAATGGTGGAGCTGTCCTCTGTGTAAGTTCTCATTTAATTTTTCGAGAGATAATCAGGGGACTCGGTCCTGTTTTCCACCCCATGGGCTTCAGCCTCCCCTTTCCCAGCTCCCCGGGAGCACCCTGCCCCAGCCCGCTGGCTGCTGCTGGCACTGACAGTGAATCCTGCTGCCACCCAGGTTGTGCCCGAGCCTCTGGCAATGAAGCAGCCAAGAGGAGGTGTCCGCATCGCACCACAGACCTGCCAACTCTCCCACTTGCAAGAAAGGCTCCAGGAGTAAAAAAGCTTTTTCTAAGAGACAAGCAAAAAATCACTGAAGCAGAGATCGGAACGCAGTATACCCCATCTTAATGGGACGATTTACCTGCTTAGATTCAGTGCTGTTCTCTGCCTCTTGCTTGCTCGCCTGCTGTCCTCTATATGTCATGTCATGTCATGTCATGTCCTTTTCCCACACTGCTCCCACCTCTCCTTGTATTTGTTTTTCACATGCATACTTCCTCTATATACTGCTTTCCGACAGGATAATCATGCTTGGCATCCCTCAGACAATTTAGTTCTCTACATGCTCCAACTAGCCTAGCCTGGATTTTGTGTACAGTCATTTGAAGAGAACAGGAACAATTTCTTCCCCTTTGGCTCAGTATTGACAATCACATTATTATTTTTATATTTTACCAGTGCGCAGCGTCTTTAGTATCAGGGCTGCGTTGTATAAAACATGGCACAAATATAATTAGAAAGCATATAGGTCTCTATACTAAGTCATTTAGGGATATACTATGTAAGTTCTACTGCTTTCACTTTAAATACGGCGAATGAAGAAAAGAATGGAAATATTCAGACACCTACAGATATTCAGTTTGTGGGACTATCAAAAGTGACTCACAAGAAATTTGGGAATACCTGTTTTCTGAATATGACCTACTTTTCTGATGAAGGAGTGATCTCATCATACCTCTTGTATATCTCTTGCTCCACTTCCCTCGAGGTCAAGAAGCTATTTGCTTTCCCCCTAGCCTCTGTCTGCAGAAACTGTCTATACTGCTAGCACAACCAGCTGTAAATATTAATGGAAATATAAATTCATTCTCTGGAATGCGAACATTACTCAAATTCAGATGACTTCTATCTTTCTGTGTCAATATGGAACAAGTAGATACCAGTCACAGGAACTGTCAGCACAGGAAAGCAATAGCGTGACTGTAATAGTATTACATCTTCCCCATCCAAAACTTTAAGTTTTGTCAGAAATCCAAATGACAGTTTCCCCTCTCCTTGGAGCTAAACCCAGAGCTGCGACATAATTTTCCTCAACTTGCTCACCAGAAGACCAAACCCAATTATGGCCTCAACCTTTGCAAAGGCCAGCTAGCCTAAACTTGTTACCTGGAAAGCTACTGGAACAAATTCCTAAACCTATCAGATTGCAAGCACTTGAAGGATAATACAGTAATAAAGACAGGTCAATATGGATTTGTCAAGAGCAGTGACATTGCTCTAGTTCCCTCTTTCAGTTGGGTAACAAGGCCTAGTGGATAAGACAGAAATAGTAGATATGGGACACAGTAGATATGACAATAGTAGATAAGACTTTAGTAAAGCTCGTGGCACAGTCACTGCAACATTTTCATATGCGAATTTGGAAAATATTGTTGAAATAGTTTTATTAAGAATTTGCTTTCAAAATTGAAGGCCCTGACAAACTGGGAGGCCCTGCAAAAAGTTTCATCCCATTAATATTCAATATAAACCTTGAATATTGGGATGATGAAATAGGGGGGTAGTCCCATAAAATTTGCAGATGACCGAAAGTTGAGAAGTACAACATGCACTTCAACAGTCAGAGGCAGAATTAAGAATGAACTCAATAAATTAGAAGACTAGTCTGAAATCAATATAATGAAATTTAATACGGCCGAGTGAAAAGTTCTCCAGGAAGGAAACAAAAATTACATTCATAAATGCAAAAGGAGAAAAAAGCAGAGTAACTGGTTAACTGGCAACACTGCAAGCAGGGCTCAGGGGGTTTCACATAAAATAAGTCAGTGTTTGAGATGCTGTCACAAAAGAGACAATTCTTATTCTGAAATCTCATTACATACAAGACTTATTGCTAGTTAAATATTAACATACAAGTAATTATTAATATGCTACACAGTTATTACACTCCCTGGAACAAATGGTAGAGGCTCAATGACAACATTATGTCCCATTTTGAAGGCCATCATTAAAAAAGGTTACGGATAAACCAGAGGAAAACCCCAAGAGATGAACAAAAGTGATAAGTAATCTAAAAAATTTTCAGGAAAAGGTGAAGAAAGTGTTCAGTCCAGAAAAGAGAAGACTGAGACAAGACAGTATAATCATGTTAAGAGATTTGTGACTGTTAGAACAGTAATCAACTGTTCTCAATGGCAGTGATCAACAAGACAGGAGGAAATATGCTTAATTTAAAACAAGAGAAATTTAAATTAGATACTACAAAAACTTCTTAGCTGTCAATATATTTGAGCACTGGATTTAGTTATCTCTGAAGGTTATGGAATTCCTGGCACTGGAGATTTTGAAGAACAGATCCAGTTAGAGAAGTATCTGCCAGGAGTAGCCCAGAAACTGTGCTTGACCTTGTTTTGGACCTAAGGAATTAAGTCAATGACCTTCTGAGGTCTCCTTCTACCATTTTATCTCTATGGAGTCTATGATTTCTTTCAGGGCTTAAAGAAACCTGTATATACTACCAGATACGTAGCTGTCATTTCATCGGTGAACCAAAAAATTAAAAAAAAATTCAGATACAGCCAGGAGAAATGTGCAGCACCCACTTGCCAGTATCTATGACCTGTGCCACTAATGTGACTGGCTTTATTTTGGATCAGTTTGCAGCATTTTCCAACTGCGTATCCTGATTCCAAGTCCTTGATGCACAGTCACCTGCATCTTTTAAGGACCACTGCTTCATCGATTTAAACCTTTTGCCATCTGTTCATGTTTAACTGGTCACTGCCTTGAATAGTTTGCCCAGTCATAGTAGTACAGTTTATTCAGATATAATTTAAAATGCATGTAGGAGCCCTAACATATATTTTTAAATCCAATACCCTAGTAAAAAAATAATTCACTCATGTCTCTCTCTATTGAAACGTGAACATTTGAACTTCTGAACTCTCCATTTTCATGTGAGCTTGTGCTTAGCCAACTACTGAGGACTGAACAATACTTTATCATTCACCCCTGACATTTTTGTTTTTTGTATAGGTCAAAAACATGTTTCTGGATATTTTGAATAATAATGACTGTGAGAATATTCCCTGAAGCTACTCACTTAAGTAGTGGTCCAGCTATGGCAGAAATGAAAACAGCTATTCAAAGTCTCTCATTTGGAAAAAATAAAAGAAATATCTTGAAGAGGAAACAAAGGCAGAGGATCAGTCATGAGAAAACATTGACTGCTCTCATTTGTAGAAGAAGCACTTGTTAAGTTGAGTTGACACAGAGTGAGCACTGAAGATACGTCCTTTGGGAATGGAGCATTAGGGAGAGCTTAACTTTGAATAACTAGAAAAATCAGGGTACGGTCTGTTGCTATGAATAAACGCCTTGCTGATTATGAAAATTTTAACAAATATACTGTATCATAGATACCATGTAATAATAATTTATGTTTGACAGATCATTACAGGGGGTTAGGATTCATAGGCTATTGAAATCTTCCTTCACATTTCCTTAAAAATACATTATTTCAGAGAAATCTACTGTGCCCCTAAACTCTTACCTTAGAACCCCTTAGGCTACCACCGAGATCAATCAATGTATGGAATTTTACTGATATATTAGGAGGGTTATCCCCTAGCCAGTGTTACTCAACATTTTTATCCCGTGCTTCACTTCAGTCAATAAGTAGCATTCCCAGTGCACTACAGGGCACTACACTTCATGCCAGGATGAAGCTTCCAGAAAATGTAGTTCTGCTCCTCTCATTTGCTTTATAACTACAGGGATGAGATATGCAGCCTCAGGCAAAATAGGGCTGTTATTGCACACCTGCATGTTGCAGAAGTATCTTTTTGCTACACCTTGTTGTATCTTCCCTGCAAGACACCACTTGTATTGTCTTACATCCTGCAGTTAATGACTTGTTTGTTAAAAGTTTGAGAATTCCTGCTTTAAAGAGGATTTGTCTTCGTCTGGCTTGGCTAGCAGAAGCTGGGCCAGCTCTGGGTTGCCAGGCATCATATCGGATGGGGGCACAAATCTATAAATGATGTGAAATGCAGTGTGTGATTTATATTTCCCTGCATGTATTCACACTTGCTTAAATCCTAGTTTATACAAACTATGAAAAATATAATGTTAACATGTACATGTTAACAGATCTACACAGCTCCTTTGTATTTTAAGGAATCAAATGAAACCGAAAAGCAATCATTTTTTTTTAACAAGCAAGTAATCATTGCCTAATTCAACACGGTATTTAAGCACAGACTTAACTTCCATTCCAAAGTAGTTTATTTATATTTGGAAAAGGGAAGAGAAATCCGCTTACCTACAGGCCTAATGTAGGAAGTCCATAAATACCCAACAGAAGACTGTTTCTCATCACAGGTGTTTATGTACAGACAAATGCCTTTAATTTTAGCCAAACAAGTTTCAAAATTTGGTGTGATTGAATGTGAAACTGATTTTGAAATGTAAGTATGAATGTGAAAATCTTCATATTATGAAAAGGAAATAATCATTGCAATAAAAATGTACAACAATATCTATTAAGTTTTGCCAGTAACTGAGGGCTAAGATCCTTTGAACTTCTGTCTAAAGTTCACAATGAGATAACTATAATTCAACATTTGGCTGCTTTACAAACGCTGGAAAAGCAGACAAACATTCCAAACCTCCTCCCCAATGTCACCAAGAGAAAAAACCACACCAAAGGAAATAATAAGAAGTCAGGTACATCAGGCTTTTCCTAGATGAATAGTAGGACTGGTTATTCAATGTGGGGGAGCAAAATGAGGTAAGCAACACTGAAGACAGAAAGAAATGTTGAGTGAACTAGAAGTCTTGTTCTGCTTAAATAACAGTGTTTGCTCAATTTCACTGACAATAAGAAACTCATTATTCCAATCGTGTTTGCTGGGTAATGATTGGAAAGAAATTACACCAAGGATAATAGTAATTGATAACTCCAAATTCCAACTGTGATTGCAGTTTAACAGAAATGATTCAAAATCTTGCATATCTGAGGAGAAAACTGAGTCCTTTGCTGCTGCTTATTGCCTATCTATAGCATTCTTGTTGCACCCTCTTCCTTTGGGGTTTCAAGACATCAGTTTTTAGTAAAAAAAGAACAAAAAAAAAGACAAAAACCCTTTACAACTCTCAAAAAAAAAATGTATTGTGGAGGTAATTCTGAGAGCTACAAGCCATCACCCTGTTCACACATTACATGTCTTTCCATCTACCCATATCTATCTGTGATATTTGCTCAAATACGTGCTCTCCCTAGCAAAGGCTGCTCATCTCCTTGCATGCTCACTGCTGTTTGTGCAAGATGCCATCTGATATCATCTGGAGGTACTAAGTGCAGAAAGGATACCCACTGCAGCTAAAATAACCATTTAAGTCAAGATTTTGGGGACTTTATCTTGAGATTTGAGGTTATGCTTCCATAGATACATAGCTATAGGTCTTACAAAGCTTCTTTCAGAGCAAACACCAAAAAAAGGGAAAGAGATAAGGGAGCTTGGTTTTCTGAGACCCTAAAAACAGCTTAATTACCTCCTTCCTTTCCTGACATTCTTTTACGTGTAGAGAAGACATGAAACTATAAGCTGCTCTGAAAGTGAGAGTAGCTACACGCAATTACCTACAGGCTAAAAACAAAACCCTCAACTACTGCTCCAGTCAAAGCTGTGGTGGCAGAGGCCCTGGTGAGAGTGGACATCATTGTCCCTGACACAGTCCCCAGGGATGCACTGGTGACTGCAGTACTGTATGAAAGGGACCCCACCGTCATGTCTTCCTTCACCTTTTCCCAAAGCAATGGGCTCCAGGAGTGCTTTTTAGGGAGCACATTCATGTCCAGGTATACTTGCTGTCATCCCAGAGCCCCAGTCACTCTGGCTCCCCAGGATGTGGGATGAGAGGAGCCCAGCTGGTTTCTGGATCCTGGCTGGGGGTCGTCGTCTCTGCTGGGAGGAAGCTCTGGCCATGCGTACCTGGCATCCAGCAAGCAAGCTGTGAAACCACCACACTGCACAGGCAGGGGGTCCTCTTCTTCATCATGGATTTCAAATATAGCATTTTGGCATCCAGGGCAATATCCTGTCTGGCACCTGGCTGCTGAGCTTCTGCCTTCAGATGGTATCCTTAAATATTGCTGATCCAGGTTAGTTGGCCTCTGTTCATTGTGTTGAACAAGAAAATGCAAAACTGGGATTTTTGGTTTGGCAACAGAAAACAAAAAAACCCTCTCTCACATACAACGGATGAAGAACAAAGGCCCGACTTCAAAAAGCATTAATAATACCAAATGCCCAATGTGATTGACACATAAATTGCACAGAAATCAGGCACAGAGAACTTTCCTCGGTATTCAGTAGGCATTTGATAAATAACAGCATACCAGATTTCCTTATTCTGTTCAACTGAAGTCATCACCTCAGCTAACTGGATTTTTCTGTACTTTCCAAGCCTGACTGTGGAAAAAAATGTGTGAAAATTGATTAGGTTAGAAAAACTTGCATGAAATAAATAATTGAAAGAAATAAACTGAGTAAGCAAGGTAAAAGCTTAGACTGTTTCTGTTGGGTAGAAAATTTAGGGTATCGTATATATCGTATATTGGGTATTATTTCATAAAAGGAATTATCTTTACAAACAAAATGATTATTTTCTGAAGAGCGAATGACACAATGGACACATTGCAAACTGGTATAAGAAACTGTGAAATCCATAACTAGAGCAGATGCTGTTTCAGGAAAGTCAGAGATTCTTTTAAAATGTAATTAATAGTTGGCACTAACTACTTGCTCCTTTGAAATTTTAAATAATTTATTAAGATGCATTTAATAATTTATTAATGATAATTAGTGATGATGTTTATTTCTACTCAAACATAATGTATTTTTTTCTTGCTGAAGTGGAAAGACCAATTCGCTCTTTTAGGATTTTACCTAAGTTAAAATATTATCTCCTTAAAATAAAAGAATTTGATTGACTAAATGGGAATTAGAGCAGATATGTAGGAGCGGAGGCCCAGATACACAAAGCTGTTGAGGAATCAAGCTGCTATTGAAATCAGATTAAGTGAAGGTTGCATATAAAATTGGAAGCATATAGGTCACTTTGGGGAAGTTAACAAAAAGACTAAGTTATGCTAACAACCCAGCTGAAGTGCTAAAAAAATCAAGCAGTCAAATTTTAAAAAGACATGAAAACAGACAATAACTCATTCAATTCCTGTCAGCTCCAACCCATTTAATTGGAAAACGTCCCAGACACTAACAGAAATTTTATCCCTTCCTAACATAGGTGCTACGGAAAAATGACATTTGGGAGCTGCCAAACAAGAAAATTGCCTTTCCTGCCATTGAAAAATGCATGAGACCTTGTGTATGCAAAGGCTCTTCTTAACCAGAGGGAAGCCAGTGCCACTGCTGACCTAATCAGTTACTATTAGTAATCTTGTTTTACAAAGAAAATAATTATGAAGCAATATAACCTTCAATATAAATTGCATTAAGAAAGCAAGCTGGCTTTTGACCGGTATGTGTATAAAAAGACTGGTGTCTTCTAACGTAATTCTAACTCAAAGTCTACAGTTTTTTTATCTTTTAGTTAGAATACTGGCATGTCCTTACTTGTTTTCCTAAACTTTTTTTCAGATAAATTTTCTCTTTTGTTACTGTTGTGGAATGGATGCATCTCTTTCAATTTTTTTTTTTTTTTTTTTTTATTTAGAAAAATAAAACATTCATTTTCTTCACTGTTTTACAGAAGCACCTCAACAGGCTATTCAGATCACTAACTGTAGGTATATGCTGCAGGCGTAACGTTTACCTGTTTTCATAGGAATCCAAGATTTAGCAGCCATGCAGAGCAGGCAGTTTCAATCAGACTGACTGTAACTGTTTTTAGGGCAGACAGATGTAGAACATTGCCTATGAGAAACCTCAGTGTCTGTCTTGTTGGAAAAACAAGAAGAGGTGTATTAACATCTGCTAAAGGCAATGGGAGCTCTGTCTTCACCTTCATGAGAGCAGAAGAGAGGCCAGAGTGTTCTTCATAAGAAGACTTCTGCTTTGAAACCAATAAAAATTCCCATTAAGGATTGCTTCAGTGAATTCATAATTACTGGCAAGAATTTGTTAATACCATGATGATAAGCCATGTCATATGGACAGTATAATTTACTAATGAAATATCACCTCTTCACAACTTTATTACCCTCTCCTAATAATTAATCATTGGAATAGGTTACAAAGTGTCAGACTTTAATATTAATGTAATATTTAGATGCTTATCATCCACACTTAAACACTGTGATAAGGTTATAGCACAACTCCCTAATATTAATTTCCGCAAAATATGAGTTATCTCCTCATTGCACTTTAGCCATGATTTGCTTTATGCTTTTGATTAGTAGTTATAATTATTTTCATATCATCCCAAATTTATCAAGCTGGGGAAAATTTCTGACCAATCACATGTAAAAACGTCTCACTTCCTCACAGTTTGATGTGCAAATGCTAGTTTATCTTTTTAAACTTAAAAAAAACCCAACCCACAAATATCATGAGGACTTAGTTCGGTTAATGAAAAGAGCATAGCTGTGATAGCTCTGACAGGCTTTGTTGGAAAGATTAGTATAGTTTAGAGGGGAACAGGCACATTGCAAAAACTCTTGTAGAGCATTTCTGAGGACCATCTCAGTGAGAATAGTCCAGGGAGGACTTTTCCGCCATTCCCCAACTGTCTAAGTCCCACAGGCTCCTTCACTGCAGATCCTTGGATTCAGATGAGCCACTTGGCAAATTCCTCCTCCTTCCCATCCCCAACTAACCCAAGCCATGCACAGCCTGGATGCACAAACATGGGAGTCTAGTGGTGTTAGTAGAGCACTTAAGTCTCTCAACTCTAAACGATCTTGACCCCTGTGGGCACAATTTTCCCTCTGCTGCGTGTGATGCGAGCCATTTCTCTGGGTGTCTTGGATACTCCAGACCATCACAAGCAGCACTAAATATATATGCGTAGGCAACTGAGTAATGTTCATGGCCCAGCAAACAGCCTTTCAGAGGATGCTGTCTCACTCTGGTCATCATGCACCAAACCCCTCTGGAAGGAGGATGGGGAAGGACATGGGTCCATGCACAGCTTACGTATCTACATACCAGACCTGATTGAGCAAATGGGCAACCTGCTCTCCAAGGGGAAAATCCAAAAAGAAATCAGTCATCCTTGCAGTTTTGAGGGCTTGTAGGCCTTGGCCAGTGGAATTCTCCAGCACCAACTCGGGGTCTCAGGCCTGGGGCTTTTCTGATGCCAATTCTGGAGATAGTCCAGGACAGGAATGGGAAAGTTTTGTCAGAATTTGTGTAGGAAATGGTCATCTCAGACACCCCCAGACACTAAGCAAAGCTGGTGATAGGCAAGGCGGGTACAGGACTGTCTGATAGTCAAATACTTCTTGTGGCCTTGTAATTCAGCCCTTGCCAGAAACTTAACCCTTTTTCCAGCAAAGCAGCTCAAGAAGTGACGAATACACTGGTTTCAAGGCAGATCTGGGTTGCCAGAAAACCCCAGCATCTATATTTAGCCAGCAGGATCAGAAGAGGAGCTCACTACAGGTGAAAGCCAAATTGCTGGGGCAAGTTCTGCAAACATACATCCACCAGTACAGCCCTGTGTGGGTGCTTACCACCATTCTGGGCTGATGGGTGTCCTTAGAGCTGGAGAAACGCTGTAGTGTGCCACAGCTCCTGACTGGCCCGCATCAGTAGAAATCAACCTCTATGCTTGCAACCATCACCACACCCTACACTTGGAAAGGGCAGGAGAAAGTCTGCAGGATCCACCTCCACACAGAAACCAGAATCCCTCCCAGAAACCCCAGCACAGACACAGTTTGTACTGGGATGTGAGAGCTGGGTCAGGGTGCCGGTGCTGTCTACATGTGTAATGTTTCTCTAAAAAAGCAGAAAGTCCTGCAGCACTGTTGTGGGGCTATGGTTCAGACATTCCTGCTGATGCAGGCACGTACCCATCATTGGATCATGAACATTGCCAGAAGGGTTTCTTGGATGTTCCCAGCGCTGTATGCTACCTGAGTTTTCCTATTATATCAACTGCTGCACTCTCATGGCTCTTAATTCCCTCAGGAATACTCTTGAGGGGAGTCACAAGGTAATCCTCAGCAAATTAGGCCTTCTGAGTGTTGCGCCAGGCACTTTGTGCTGTGATTGCAACTTCTTTGCCCTGCCCATTGTTGTATTCACTTATAACGATTGCTAGAAATGTTGGAGATGTGTAAGTAGGCTTTGCACCACCCAACTGAGCCGTTCAGAGATTTGTGAGACTCTCTCAGGGTCACAGGAAAACCTGAGGTAAAGGGTAGGACTATTATTGCAAGTCAGATGGTTTAGCCCACCTGTTTGCTGCAAAATAGGAGACTTACCATCTCATGTGAAAATCCAGTACAAACCCTGTGTCCACACAGAAAAAGTACTAGGTACATTGGGCATGTAGAGAAAACAATCTTATTTGGTTGCATGATAGCTGAAGCATTTCTACAAGATTGAAAAAAGAAGATCCCTGAGTCTGAAGAAGTCTTTCTGTATTTTATTTTCATGATTTTTTATGTCAAATGCAGATACATTCTTGTTAGCAAAGACAAGAATCAAGCCTCAGCCAAGTGGTCCAACAAGTAGGTTAGACAGCCCAGGTTTTGTGTCACATTCCTACCCAGTGAAATCTTATTTTGCACCATACTGCTGAAGTGATAAAACATGCATATATGGGTGCTTCAATCCGAAAACGGAGTTGGGTTTACCTCCTGGATGAGAGGTCTACAAACCAGGCTATTATATAAAATTTGAGGAAGGAGGAAAGGCAATGCCTCTTTCTCATGCCGGCTTTTAAAAGAAAATGGTATGGAAGCTGGTAGAGGAGTTTGATCTTCACAGAGTAGTAGGTAGCCTTTGAAAACCTGTCACAAGCTGTAGGAGAACTGGTGATGTCAGAAATTGCTGCAGTAGTCACAGTAGAGAGATGAGGACAAGAAATCTGTGGGGAATGGATGACTGGAAGGCAAAGTGAGGAAAAGAGACTAACAAAAATAAAGATAGGGAAGGGTCATGGAGTTAAGGATAAGTAGACTGAAGGAAAGAAAGTGAAGGACTGAAAACAGCTATTCAGCAAAGCTACTTTTAGGGTGTGAAGCCCAGGCAAATAGACTTCGATTAGATGAACACACAGACTAAGACTGGGGCAGGGTATGCAGTAGGCAGGATTGAGATGTATCTAAGCACAAATGATCACACAGGTGTGAGAAAGGCAGGTACGCTTATGTACACTCCTCTCCAGAGCTGGGAGTGAAGCCCAAGGCTCCCGGCATTGGACACTCCTCCAGTGGTAGCTGCACACTCAGTGGGAAAATGTGCCATCTATATTCTGCTTATCCCCATAAAAATGATCCCCTGCTACTGCTATCAGCTGCTCCCTGAGCTTGAGTGGTGGAGTTCTCTGCGATGATTCCTAAAGCTTTACCCTGCAGGTTGCTTGTTCTCTGAAAAACATGATTCCGGGCTTCGGAAGTAAAAAACAAGCAGCGCTCATGCTGGTGTTGTTTGTGTGTTGAATACTCGACCGTGGAATTTTAATTTTCTTTTTTTCTTTTGGTGTGCAATAAATATTATATGGATGTAATTACTGTCTACGGAGTTAATAATTGCCTTGCATATCCAAGCAAGTCAATTTGCTCAAGAAAAGGTCAGGAAACAGGCTGTAGTGTTACTTTTTCTGCCTTCTGACTTTGAACAGAAAATGCTGTAAGATTTCTGTAGATCTCATTAAGCTTCCAAATTCAAATCTACATTTTTAAAAAGGTGGATTTTCACAGGCAAGGCTATGAACTTTCTAATTAACCTGCACACAAATACACACAGGGAAGAGGATGGCAATGTTTACCAAAATCAACGTGATTACAATCCAATTTGTATTTCTATTATAAAACTGTTTCCCTAATCTGGCCACAAATAAACCTCTGCTGACCAATTTTATCATCTAAATTCCACATGAGGGAGAATTTTTTTTTTTCTGACAATAAATAAGAACACCTTTAAGAGGGCTTCAACATGTCAAGTGGCAAGTGAAGACAATCCTTAATTACTCGTACTGGGTGCTTTCGTTCTGGCAAAAAGTAATAATAATGGGAGAAAAAGATAAAGTCATATTTTAATAACTTTGCAGGGTGAAAGTTGTGTGGAGAGAGTTCTCTGGGACTTGATGATACTCAGTATTTCATAGGACTACCAGACTTAACAAATAAGATCACTCTTATTTTGACATGGGAATACTCCTTTATTTCTATCTCCTGCCCAAGTCTTGCTTTTATGTGGCTTGCACTTCCCAAGCTCTCAGTGCTCAGAGCCACCAACCGAGCTGTCAGGCTCCCCATCCATTTTCAAGTACTGCAGGGAGCCACCTGGCCAGGAGCAAAATGCCAAAGAGAGGAGAAGAGAAAGGGGCAGCCTAGGTGAGGAAATGATGGAGCCAGTTGATTGATAAGGAGCCTCTGCTCACAGTCCTCACTCATCCAAAACCCCTAAACTTCAGTCACACATAAAATCACCTGCTTAGACAGGTGAAGTCCTGGCAGCCAAACTACATATGACACTTCTCCGATGGTCATTGTGATGATATTTCTCTGCTCCTCTTCTGCCAATTATGACTGTCAACTCCACCTCCATACAAAAGCTCAGCTAAGGGTTGGAGGGTACCAACAGGGCTTGGTAGGCAGGCAAAACAAGCAAGAACAAGTGGACATAGCCAGACAATGAAGTTATGGGATAAAAACATGCCGCTCTTCCTCAAACCCGAGGGAGTTCACCAGTCCAGTGGCAGCAGGCTGGCCCCAGCTGCGGGGCTGCCATCAGCACAGACTTGCCCTCATTGATATGCACTGTTTGACATACACAGCTCTGTCCCTCCTGCCACATCTTCCACAGAAGGCACCATCTTCCCTGTCGTCTACAGCCAAGGGGAGGGTTTCACCACCCTCCCCTGCCTCTGGACAGGTACCACCCATGTTCCTTGCACCTGCCATGGGAAATGGGACTAAAAACGGACAAGAGAGGAATGCTACAAAATCCTAGATATTTTCCTCTCTGCAGCAAATTTACAATTTCTTGATAACTTCACTTCTGGGAATCTTCTGGGCCTCAGCTTGACCTTGGTCTCTCAGCAATTAGTCAGCAGTGAAACAGCTTTGCAGCTTTAGTCAGCTTTACAGACACTGAAGGGGGGAAACTTAGTCACCTTCAGGAAGAGCAGAATCCCAGCTGCAGATTTGGAAATGCCAGCATTAGCCTTAGGCACCTAAACAGCTATGGGGATCTGATCCTCAATTGTAGTTCTTCCCTCATAGTAATAAATACCACTGTAGCTTCACCCTGCGGTCACACAGAATGTCTGTTGCTGCAATGAACACACTCACAAGCTCCAAGGGAGTTGTGGATTACCAGTGACTTAAAAAAGGCATTTCTAATAACCACGTCCTAGTTTTCAAGATCCAAAGCTAGAGGGAAGAAAATGTCCATTTCATGGTAGCATATGTTTTTTCATGAAGATATAGCTCTTCTGTTTGCTTTGAGGTCTTTGTCATGGAAGTCATAACATGCACTTTTCTTGCAGTAATGGTGTACCATGAAATTCAGTCTAGTTTCTTGTGGAGGATCAGGTTAAAGACCTACTATCGGGGGATTTAAGTTATATTATTATGATGATGTTAAATTTGATAACAAAGTAGATACAAAATTAAATAGCAGAGTTTGCAATAGAAAACAAATCAGGCTTAATTACATTGCAATTCCTTAGTGTCAGAACAGCAAAGTAATAATGCATTTACATTTTAGCCAAGGGAATTCACATTTCACGTTAAAACAGCAGCTTTATCTCCTCTGTTATGTCTTGGTTCTTCAGAGTTCAAATCACATTCCTAGTGAACTTGAATCTAGCTTTGGAGCTTCAATACATATTTTAAGTAAATAAGCCATGTGTCAGTGAAGAGATGACTGTGGAATATTGTACAGTACAATCAAAAGGCTGTATTTCTTCCTGGGAATGTAACATGGCATGAAAATGGTAACACACTTCAAAACAGATTCCAAGTAGCTTAGAAAATCATGCCATGTGGGTTCATTTTTGCATATCAACTGAATATTGCTGAATTTAAATGTCCACTCTGATCCCTCTTTGATTGTTCCAGCACTGTATACCCTTCATCAAGACCTAGTTGCAAAATCAACTGTGTATTTATAATTTATCAGAGCACCGAGTGAACTAGATTTCCCCATCCCAGGAAATGCAGAGTGCCTTCACTCCATTGTCTCAGTGGGAGTTGTGGAAGTTCAGTACATCACTGTATCTTGTTCTTAACGCGATCTATTTGAGTTTTTTTGGTTGCTGTTGTTTGCTTTACAAGAATAAGATAAGGCTCTAAATTCTTGTTCAAACACAGGAGAATGATAATTTTTGCAAATATCCTTGCTAATAGGGGTGCTGAAATAGCAGAAGCTAACGTGAAGTCAGACAGTCACACTTTCATAAATCATTCATGTAGCAAGCAGCTGGTGGTGCAAAAGTAATAGCACCCTCACTGCTACCCAGCTGATAAAACCCTTTTGTCTTCAATGCTGAATTTCACTCAGCTCTTCATATAGACAGACAAGATGACTACTACCCAGGGCGAAAAAGGCAAAGAGAAATACAACAACCCTGAAATATATGGTTAAAAAGTCAATAATTAATTTATTCTTATTCCCTGCTATCTTTTATTGCAGTACAAAGCCTGAGTTGCTTCATTAGGTCAAAACACACAGCAGGAGATGGGGTGGGGGTGGAGCGAGCCATGGGAAGTTTTTACAATCCACGTTGTTCATGCAATCACAGCAGCTTTCAGGTGGCAGGTGATTATTGACTCCTGGAGAATCTGCACCAGCTAGGCTTTATGAGCATCACACGGCCAATGCATATACCCTTTCAGGATGAATGTGTGACCCAGTGGACTCTAGAACCAGCTGCAAGAATTTAAGCATAAATTTCCATGCCCCATGCTGCTATGGAGCATGAAGGATATGTTCAGCATCTGTGCAGGAAGGTAGGGTCAGGAGGGGATGGTCCTCTCCTTTCCTTGCTCTTTTTCCTGATGGCAGGACCTTGGCAAAACCCTATGTTTGCAGAGACAAGGGAGAGGGAATGGGCCAGGGGATACAACAGCCAGACAAAAAACAAATAGGTAAGTGTCTATGAGTACCAGAAATGAAGAAAGAGCAAATTATATGTTAAATGGAACAGGGTAGCAGCAAATCTTTGGACTTCTACTTTGTTGCAGATCTCCAAAAAGCACTAACAAGACACCGTGACAATCCTTTCTTCTTCATTTGTTTGAAATGGTCCTTAATTTTAGTTAAACATAAATTCTTGTCTGGAAAAATATGCCACTCTCAGGATATGAGGGCCCCAAATACAAGGATTGGCCAGCAGAAACTGTATAAGGAAACTTCTGGGGGTTATTGAAGCAAATATTGCTGATTCAGATGTCTTTTGCACTTCCTTGGGGACCTGACCCTTTTATGAAAATTAAAAAGTTCTTGTCTGTGTGGAAAACACTGACATGCAAAAAGGGAGTGAATAGATGACCCACAGCTGTAGTCACCATCCCTCCTAATTGCGGTAGTGTATCAAAAGCAAGGAAAATGCACACAAACTGATAGTGCTGTGGTCAACGAAAAATCACCGTAAACCAGCAGGCAACAATAAGAACCACCCTTTTTCCCCTTCCCAGGCTGTTCTTTCTTTATTCCTGCGGTTTCACTTTCAGAAACTGCTGATTAAGAAAACTCCCCAAAAAAATCATGACCCAAATGAAAAGGGGGAGGACAGGGAGGGAAAAGAACAGATGATATTTATGATTAAGAATCTCAATCACTCTAGCGTAAATGATGAACTTAAGATCATTGGCAATAGAAATAGTTGACTTAACAGATGGCAGGCAGCTCCTGTCAGAGGAAACCATTTTGAGCATGAGCCTAATTGAATGGTTCAGATCTGTATAAATTAACATGTTTTAAAACTCTGCATATTCTCAGGTGGATTTTCAGAATAATTTTTTAGAGGTTTTCAGGTCCTTTCAGTGAAATACTTGTTGTCAGGGGTCGAGTCACAATTTTCAGGTGGTTATATGTAAGAAAAATGAACGTACTGTCATCTACCTCCAGAAAGCAAATGCTTGCTAATGCGAGCTGTACTCTGCTTGTGGTGCTCATGATCTTAAGTGTGCTTCTTACAGAAATTCTCTTGTTTGAGCAGTTCCTAGGGGCAAACATCTGCCTATATGAAATTTTATTAGGTAAATAATTTGAATATTCAGTAATTGCTCCACTTGAAGATATTGCAGTAAAAAAATAAAATAAAATAATCAAGCAATGAAATTGCTCTACAGTCACACTTTTCTTGAATTTTTCAGTCTATCGTGGGTTGCTGTGTGTATGTGACAGGACATCAGTTCAGTCAAAGAAACTGTTACGAACACCCAAATAATTCTTCACACCAGACTGAGGCTGTGCCTCAGCATAATGGTTCATGAGAGCTGTAAACAGATGCTGCACATTACGCTGACATTTGCAGCAGAAGTGTGAGCAGTGAGTTTCCATATATTATGGTGCAAATGGCGTGCTATTCCTGCGAGATAAAGGGAAGGGAATCCAATACAGGTAGAAGAACATGAATGGGATTTATTTCTTAGAAAATCTAAGGTAGAGAACGGTGCGCGTCTACTTAATTCATCAAGTTTATAAGAACTTGAGAGGGTAGGGTGGTACAATGGTGAGTCCTATTCTGCACTGCTTTACACTGTGCACAAACAATCCTCAGGCTTGAAAAATTCCACTGAAATGAATATATAATGCAAAGGCAGAGTCAAAATACCTGTCAAAATCTTCAAAGAGTTGTCACATTTCGGCACATCAGTGTCTCATTTAAGACCAAATAAAGCTGCAAAATATGTTTTTATTAAGTTTGCGCCCTGGCCTGGCCCTCTGCATATCTGTGAACCTTTTTGTGAGCTACATTCCCAGCTGCTCTGATGTCTATTTCCGCCACTGCTACATCCCAAATATTCCATTTTCTATTATTTTTGCCAAGGTCAAAATGGCTTGAGCTAGGTATGACAGAGCAGGAAAACTGGCCTTCTGCCTGTAATTTGACATCAAGCAAAGAACCTTTTTGATTATGAAAATACTCTCTTATTTCAAGGTCATTCATATTAATTGCAGGTGATGGGCCAAACTCCCTATTGGCCTAAGGCATTCCAGTTCCATCAGCTTCAAGGCTGTGTGCACATCTATCAGTCATACATTTCTGAAGAAGTTATTGTGAGTTAAGTGAGAGTATTGATTTACAGCAGATGCTTTACTCTGCAGTAGCTGCCTCTGTAGCTTGTTCAGCTCTGTAGCTGCCTTATTTCAATAGCACTTTGTTTACTTTCAAATGTAACTTTACATTTGTAAAATCAAGTTGTAAACAAATTTGTTGAACAAATGGTAAATTCACATAAAGACTCCAGGTCCAATAGCCCCCGCAAAGGATTAAATTCTTATTACATGTGGGTCTTCACGAAAATCAGATACTGAATCAGATACTGTACCCAGTTATAGCAGGGGTCCACACATGCCAGCGTGAATAGCATGAGAGGAAAGGATGGTCGGGACATGACTCCATGGGAGCCAGAGGTGAAATTACCTTGCTTTTTCTTAGAGCATGCACGCTGAAAGACATCTAAAGATAGCAATGGTTCAAAGGCAAGATTTATCATAGTGCAAAAACAATAAATAAGCAGAAAATATCTCTTTTAATAGCATACACTCAGCATTGCTGGGTGAGACAGATTAAATTAAAAGGTTGGATGATAAATCTCCCTCCCACAAAGGGGCATCTTCCAATTTTGCTTTCTAGTCCGGTAATTTTCAGCATCTTTCTGGACTACTGTAACTGCCAACAGTTTCCTCTGGCTCCCCGGCAACGCCAGAGGCATTGCTTTTGGTCCATATCCTGCTGTACAAACCAATCCTCTGCTCCTCTTGTGATCCCATGCATTGTCCCACTGCAGCCATCCCCTGCTAACAGTATCTCTAGCTCCTCTATTGCCCCATGCAGCCTTCTGGGAGCTACTCCTAACTGAGCCTACCCAGCTGCTCATGGGAAAGGCTAAACTAGCCTCCTCCTCCTTGTAGGACCTACTACTGGACCCTCTAAGCTGTAGTCAAGACAGTGTAAGGAGTCATCCTACCTTGCCGCTGCCTAGTTACACCTCCTAGCAAAACATAATATATGGAATATTTACAATAAACTGTGCCCCAAAACAGAGCTGCCATCTGTCACAGTCGTGAATAATGAGTTCTTCATACTTCCACAGAGTTATACATTCAAAGATCTCCCCATAATTGCAGATAGTAATAGATGTGGACACCTGGCATTCCGCTGTATTAGTCCCAGTTAACAGATGGGGAAAACAGGGCGTGAGGATATTAAAGGTAGATTATACCTCACCTAATGACAGCTATCTAATTATAAGACATCTTGTCTACTCTAGTTAGATAGGCTCTGTCTTTAGCCTATAGAAAGAGACATAAGCACCTCCAGAGGGCTACGTATCACACATTTTCTGGCGGCCAACCTTTGGGATGAACTATCCTCTGGAAATGCCTGTCTGTGTTCATTGACTGCACAAGGAGACTTGATACCAAACCTCCAACCAGATAGCTCCCTTTTCGACGTCTAAAATTAGGTGACATAATTTTACACACGAGTTACCTTTGGGGAGTCAATTAGCTAGCTGTGCAGGGGAGCCCACTCCACAACTTTGGGCTCAAAGGGCAAGCAGGATGGCCCCAGCACCTCAGCTGGAGACCACATGGGAACGGTGCAGGTCCCAGTCACAAACACCCTGAGCAACATGTAGGGATGAAGCACCATCTATTGTGAGGAGTTTGCAGTTATAGTATAGTTACTGATAGCTCATCATGAAATGTGGTCTCTGGAAACTGGTATCTTCTTGGCAGGGGATGGGAGTAAATCTGAAGGGAACAAATTAAAGAAATGGAGTTAAAATGAAGCAGAGAGGACTAATAGAAGCACAGCAAAGGTTTCTGAGAGCAACAAATGGACAACCACTGAAAATCCCTGAAAGCTTTCCTATCTCCATATCAGATTGGTTTTGTAGCAAGGACAGGTGGTGAGTAGAGCTGTTCAGATCAGTCTTTACACCTGCCTACTTGGAGAGAGGCACGATCCAGCTGGGCTGGCGCATGGCTAAAACTGAGAAGATTTGGTTTCCAGGTCTGTCAATGACCTGAAATACAATTGCCGCAGCCAGATCCTTTTCCCTTTTTATGCTTCACTTTCCTGATTTATTGAGCAAGTGTATATTATTCTGTAAGGTTCCTTTAGAAAATATTCCCAATTGACTAAAAGGAAAATCTCACCTCCTTAGCTAAAGGTTATTAATTACATCTCTAATACTGTCAGTTGCACTCACTTGAAAAAAAACCAACACTTTTTTTTTTTTTAATGTTATATTTTTAGAAGCGGTAGAAACCTATAAATGTAGAGAAGATGAATGACTAAATACATACATCTATGTTAATACACATGTACATCATTACATCCTAAAGCAGAGTTCAGGCACTGTCCAGGCTACTTGAACAGCAAATTCCCACTGGTCTATCTAGTGCCACGATTGAGCCAATTGTGAGCTGTGTAGTTTGATTTCAGGGGTGACCACTGCCAAGGACAGCAGTATTTTGCATTGTGATTTTCAGTAGAATTAGAGGAATTTGATGGCTAGGTAGCAAGAAAATTTACTGCGTTTGGCCCTGACTTCTCCCGTGTTCTCCCTCCAACAATGTGCAAACGTCCCTTGGCTGCTCTGTGCACAGATTTATCAAGCAGGGATTGAATGATGGGGGCATACCACTGAGGCGGTTTCATTCATGTAGTGGGTGTGTTTAGACAGTTGGTATGGCTCTTCATTTGTTTACCAAGTACATATTTCTCATCCTTCCAAGGAGCCTGTTTCAATAGGAACTTACCAGTGGCAGCTTTACTTAGGCATTATAAGTGTCTGTCTAAGAACATGTGACTCCTTGGAACAAAATCCTTTCCCCACCAAGATAGGTGGGATGTTTGCTGTCAAGGGAAAAGTCTTAGATCCTAATTTCATCTAGTTGTATATCTGCCCACAGTATTTCAGACCCCTTTGCAAACCTGAGGACAAGGGAAATATATTTTTTTGTAGAGTCCTGTGACAAGTCTTGAAATTGTACTATGATATGATTTATCCGTTGCCATAAGGCAGAGCAAAATACATATGAGTTACTGATTTGCATCTCCCAATTTTCAAGTTATTTTCCAGAAGACTGTATTGCTGATTTTCCATTTTCCTGTCTATAATCCCCTGGATTAACAAGGAAATAAATAGGAGATCTAATATCTTCAGATAGATACAAAGTTATAAACACTATACAAAGCATCAGAAAGTTAAAAGTGTATTTTCATATAGTAAGGGCTGCAAAGAATGGGAAGCCACATGTTCCAGCAAGTCTGATTAGAAACCATCAGACCATCCTTAATGAGGGGTATCACTATTTTTGCTATAACCCATTACACTGTTAGTAAGGAAGGCATATATGAGACTCAAAAATAGTTAGCAACATACTTTAATTGAGAATAAACAGTAGAAACTTACAGCTTGTCACATACTGAATCAAAAGACATTCTTGGAAGCACCTTTTCTCAGCTCCCAGATGCGTGCCCACATCCATGTGTTTGGTCCCTGTGAATGATCCAGAGCTGTGGGATACATTGCCATTCATATGCACAAGAGTTATGAGCTTAAGGCAGACAGAACTTAATTTTTTAGGCATGAATGCCAATTTTCTTAATTTCAGCTCTCTTGGCACTAATCATTTTGGTGAGGATAATCTGCAAAATTACCGTTACATTTTAAAGAAATTATTTGGGTTAAACATCAGTAGAATCTGAAAAGCTATTCAGCTGACCAAAAGAAGGTGTCTACATTATGTCTCTAGGCTATGACAGGAACTTATACACATAGCTCATAGTATCTTTAGCAATATGAAACAACCTAGTGCATCCAAGATTCACACAGGGCTATGGCAGAGAACTTGGAGAAGACATGTGCCCTCTGGAACTGCAGATGGAGGCCAGCTGCTACATCTCAGAGCATCCCAAATGACTATAGATGTCTGTGAATGGTCATTGAACCAAACCCTAAGGTGAGGAGTCTGAAACTGAATCCTGTTCTTAGTGGGTGGCATTTTTATGGGACAATATCACAGAATCGCAACCTAACCACCATAAGATTATCAGAGCCAAGACTTCTCCTTGGAGTGTCAGGAAGAATGCCAATACTTCCCTTACAAACTGAAACAAAAATACAAATTGCACAGACAATATTGAAGTTTTAAAAATTTCTGAAAATCTTCCAAGAACCCACCAGGAGATGAGAAAATTTGGATCAAATTTCTGTTAGAAGCATATTTATTTTAAACTTTATTTAAAAATGCTAAAATTGCCCTCATGCTTTAAAATCTGTTTGAGAAAAGTTTTTATGGCAGTATATGTTGCATGTATCCATCATTGTGAGGGGTGGGTAGTCATCTTGTTTGCTTGAGTGAAGCAAAAGGCTGCCGTTATTGTCACTAAGTTTAATAAGGCCTCTGCAGTTTTTTAACTTTAGGCAAATGAGAGCATCAGTACAGAATATAAGATTAAGCTTCAGTTACTGTTAATGTATTTGGAATCCTTAAACAACGTGGTGAAATTGCCTTTGAAGTCATGGCATTCAGAGGTTGAAAGCCTTGCCATGGTAAGGGATTTAGTATCCTGTAAGATATTTAATATTAAATTGAAACTAAAACTTGGTCTGAAATAGAATTCATTTGGTCAGAGTTGCCATCAGGACAATTATCATCCATTGACTCCCATGCAGAAGTCCCAGGAAAACATGGTGGGGATACACTTCAGCCCTAACCTCCCTCAGTCCCTTTGCACCTGGCAGACAGTGCTCTGGAGATGGTAGGAAAATGAATGTAAGGAAAAAAAAATGTACAAGATGGTTTACCTTGAGTGTTTGAGGTTTTTTCTGGAGATACCCAAAACTTGAGGTTTTAGCCACTTCCCCCCGCTTTCCAAAGGGTAGCCCACACAACCCACTTTAGATGTCCAGATCATCTAGAGGTTTGTAGAGGCACCTACTGCCTCTGAAAACTAACACTGACCAGGATGCCACATAGGGATAGACAGAAAATCTGCAGAGACCAGAAATCTTCCCACTGTCTCTGGAGCTTCAATTTCTGATCCAGGCTGAAAATATTTTGCCTTTCTGCATGGCTGCCCAGGTGAGCTGAACTCCTGCCTTTCAAAAGCTGCCAGCTGGCTGTGCTCATGCCGTTTTTTATGATAGACCAGTGGTATCAGGGCACTGGTCCAAGAAGGGGGTGATCTGGGTTTGAAACCTCCTTTGGATGGAGAGGGCTCAGACCCGCGTTCCTGGAGAGCATGTTACAGACCCTTCCTGTAGGCCGTGATGGGAGGGAAGGAAGACAGAGAATATTTGCCTGGCCATACCTCAGCCTGCCATGCAAGATCCACATGGTTAAAAGAAAAATAGGCGAGAAAAAGTATGACTGCAAGATTTCTGTTCAAACAACACACCCCGTGTTTCTGGTCCCTCGCCTCTGGATGATTGCTCCAACTGCAAGACTGTTGTGCATAAGTTGTGCACCGATACCAGCTTCTCTGAGGTTTCAAGTTAGTGTGTACATTGCCTAACTTCAGTGCCTGGGAAGCTTTTAGGTTAGCCACAAGATGTCTATTGATTTTGAGCAGACAAGCATTGTGCGATGCTGCGCTGCTGTCAAGGCAGAGATGCTTAAATTGCATTTAAATGCAATTGTAGCCAGGATTTTAAAGGTGTGAATCTAGTTCTTTGTAATCAAAACTTTGTGTCACAGGAAGATTTTAACACCAGTGTTTACTTAAAAAAAGAACAAGCTATTGCAAAACAGGCTTTGCTGACCCTAGTGCAGATAAACCAACAGAAACAATGAGAGGCCATACAGCTCATTGCCTGGCAGGAACAGAGCACACTGCAAACACTGCTTGCAAATAATGAATGAAGTGAAGTACAAAGGAGCATATTAATGAAGTCAAAGCAACATCACTGAACACTATTAATTAATCACCCCCAGTATTAATTGCTCCTATTGAAAAACGATCAAACTTCTAAAGAGCTCTTTAAGGAGACAGCCATCATGGCAAACACCACGCTGCCGCAGGGGCATTATATGCATTAGATAAGGCGATGCAGATATTATCAGCCTCACACAGGTGCCACAGGCACACTGATCTACTGATGCATACAGTATGAGGAAAAGCTAAGTGTGGTCGAAGTCCAGACACTATCTTTCACTCAGGCCAGTTATCATAGTGCAGATCTGCCACAAAGGCTGTTTAAAATACATGGTAAGGATGCTACCAGTCTGTTAGAAACTTGGCAACAGGAGACTTCAGTTTTTGAACAAAGCATCAGCAAACCCCACAATGTACAGACAGCAGGTATTCGGTCCTTTAGGAAAAAAAAAACACTGTTCTGCGGTGCATAGCAGCTGCCGTGCTCCAATGTGGGGATGTGTTATTACGTTCATCATTGGATCCATTTCTTTCCCTGTTGTTGGCAGCAACTACATCTGTCTTAGCAACTCAGGATATTATTAGGTAAACTATGAACACCCTCAGAGGCTGTAGGCTCTCAGGGCATCAATATATCTGTCACATTTCAAAATCATCAATTACATGTACAGAACTGACTCTTCTCAGCATCACAGCGGGGACCTTGACAGCAGCTGCTCAGTGCTGGCAGCACAGTCCCCACTGCACAAGTCACCCCAGGTCACCTTCCCAGCACAGCAGAGCAGCTCGCCCACCTTTCCCAGCCACCATCACTGCTCCTGAAAGGGCTCTCCCTAACTCTGGCTCCCCTCTAACCCCAGTGAGAGGGAGACGTTGCCTGGGGTCTCATATTTGCTCTGAGGGGCACAATATAATGGATCAGCTGATGCTATACAGGTGCAGGCAGGCAGGGCTGTGAGCAGGAATGGGGCTCACCATGGCTCAGAAACTGCTGAGCATGGGGACAGATACCCTCAGCACCAAGCTCCTTAATACTCTTTCACAAGCAACAGCCTCACAACCACAGCCCCATACCTCAGACACATCGTAAGTGCCTAAGGGTGTTTGCCATAGTACCTTCAGCACCAAAAGAAACTAAAGGGGCAGTTTGCAGCCCATCCCTGGGAGCCTGCTCAGGGCAGTGCCCTACATGCCATGAGGGTCCTCCTCATCCTGCCCTGTCTCTCTGCTCTGGCCACTGTGGGCTCCCTGCAACTCCCTGCAGCCTCATAGCCTGCCATCTCCATGGGCTGTGGGCTCCTGGGGAAGAGGTCCTGGCAGAGGTCCCTTTCTTCAGAGAGTCTGCCATCGCAGAAAGTGTTTTGTGAGAAGTACATTGTCTGCAAAGGCTGTCTTATCTGCTTGTTGTCAGAAGACTGTTGGGGTCTCTCTGGAGGCAGATACACAATGATAGTGGCAAACAGCACATATATTCATGTAGACATGTAAATGTAGTGCTGAGGGACGTGGTTTAGTAGTAACTTGGCAGTGCTAGGTTAACAATTGGACTTGATGATCTTAAAGGTCTCTTCCAACCAAAAATATTCTATGATGTTATCATTCTGTTCCCCCTTTAGGCAGCTTGCTTAACAGTGAACATCATTACAGCATTTACCGCTCTTAATAAGCCCAACAAATGACATAAATTAAAAAGTTAAGATTTTCAAAGAAGAACTGGGAACCTAAATGATTTCTGTAAATATCTATCATACAATTGGTGAAGGAAAGGAGCGTGCAGTGTTTTCCAAACCTGGAAGAGGCTCCAAGTACCCATACACCTAATAAAAAAATCTTTGTCTTCTTGTCAGTCAAACTGACTCCATAATGCTTATTGGATACCACAGTGAGAACATTACAGGAGAATAAGATACAATTTTAATGACTCAATTGGTTTTTGTATATATGCGTAATAACATTCTCTGAAAACCTATTCTGACTCCTCACACATGACTAGTAGAAAAAGTGTTGCTGAAGATGTTATGACCTCTATTGTTGAATACGATGATATTAAGTAAGCAATAAGGACAAAAAAATGCATGTAGCAAAGCACACGGAGGCCTGGCATTACCCCACCAATTCCTTCATATTCATAGTAAAACATGAATTTGCACTTGTATGCAAACACTGATAATCAGGTGAAAGCTTTGATGGCTCTCTGTTGTAAAGAGGCTATCATGGACAAGATGAGATTTTCTAAATGACTGGACTGTCTATTATGATGGCTGCAGAACTGAAATCTAGTTCTATATGGTTGGGTTTATTTGTCACTGGACCTCATTTTGTTCTCAGCCACAGTGGTAAAAATCAGTGTTATTGAAGCTATTTCAGGATAAAACAAGCATAAATTAAAAGAATGAGGCCTCTACCTTGCAAAAAATGCATATTCTCAATACGTACTGGAGTTAAGGAGAACAATATACGTAAACTGATAAATTTGAAAGTCGGTTACCTTTTTGCAAATTAGAGACTACATTCAGAATAAAATGTTGAAAATATTGTTCTGTTTCCTGAACTACACTAAGGTCATAAGATATTTCAGCTTTCTATGATAATCAGGACACAGAACCCACTTATAAAAATTACCTTACTATCTGACACCTTTTGCATAGCAAGACATTTATATTGTTGAAATACACACAGCAGGCACACATTAATTAGTCTGTTGATAGTTATTAATACTGATAGACTGGTTGCTGAGCTAGATTAGGACACATTGTTATCAGCAGGAACTACTCTAAAAAAATCATAAGTATACAATACAAAATGTAAACTAGCATCTAATTTAATCCTGGATGGGGTTGCTTGAAGTTAGAGGCATCATGAAAATCTCTGTTCATCAGGGTGAATGTTGTGCAATGTCCTTCAAATTCTTTCC
Organism: Dromas ardeola; assembly: GCA_013398915.1. Classification (NCBI taxonomy): domain Eukaryota; kingdom Metazoa; phylum Chordata; class Aves; order Charadriiformes; family Dromadidae; genus Dromas; species Dromas ardeola. The sequence continues at coordinate 340,163 of VYZM01001926.1, read as the reverse complement.
TTGTGCAAATCTGTAGTCCTGGAATCAAACCATATGCATTCTAGTAAAATGTTGTTGGTTTAGTTAATTAATTAGTCAGTTTTTAAATGAGAATTTAATGGAGTTAACTTTTTGAAATTCAAGGAATCCCACAGAAGATGGATTGAATTTTAGAGTCTCCTCATTTACCTTCCATTGTTAGGCGTGTTCTTCCCTGGTTTTGTTCCATAAATTAGTTCATGGGCTTTGCAGAATCCTCTTCCGACAGTTGCATTGGTACAGATGAAGTAAAATTTTTGTTAGGCCAATGTTGTCATGAAATTGTGATCTGTGTCAGCAAAATATTCTCCTTGGATGGACATATTCTCTTAACTGCATTCCCTCCCAGCATTGTGGGTTTTATAATTTCATTTAGGTAGTAATAATAAGAGCAGAGATTTGACAGGAATAATAGCATATTCTGTCTTGGATCCTAGAGCCAGAGATATAGAATATGCTGAAGACGAGAAACCAGACTTCACGCAATTATTTCATATGAGCATATTTTCGAATTCAGAAGCTGATGGAAATTGACTGCTCAAAATCTCCTCAGATTTGGCCTTTTGGATTTACATGGTTAAGTATGCCCCAGACTGAAAAGTTGTGTGATTGAGCATACTGCATCTAAGTAACATGGTCCTGAAATTATTTGACCTGGATAGAACCGTGTTCATAACTTTTGAAGGCCAGTATTTGTACAAAATCTGCCAGGTGAATAGTGGTATGTAAATACAACCTTTCTCAATCTCTTGGACTAAAGTCACTTTTAAATGTTGCAATGTCTTTAGAAAAAGGAATGTTATATTCACATGTACATTCCTTATTAACTTCCTTGAGATGGTACACCACCAGGGAGTGTACTATCTTTCAAAACGTCTCTGTTTTCAATGTCTACTTACAAACACGATGAAGGAATGCTGGTATGATCGTGCGTTTAGGCAGGTATAATACATAGAGATGAATACACAGAGATAAAAAAACTCTTTCTCATCTTAGCAGATTTTACAAATGTCCGAAGATGTTGTTTTATTAAATTGTTTTATGTTTGACAATAAGATGAGTTTTGCTAGATGGTTCGGTTAATTTGGTTAATGATGATTTAGAGTGTTCTCTGCTTTGCCACAAAGCATCGTAGAGTACATTACTCTTTTGCACTTACTGTAATGACTTCCTTGCTGGCCTCAGCTCTTCTTTATATGCTACCTAGACTCACTGACAATGTCCACACATCTAAATAAAAGAGGGGTGGGGGCGACTGAGCTCTCACCCTGTGAGAGTGTGGGACTAACTGTCTTGCATTGGCAATACTTAGTGTAAGACTCCCCTACAGTAAATATGTCTTGGACAGAAAAGTTGGTGTGAGCGAAAACTGAGCTGGAGAGTGAGCTAAAAATGAAACAGAGAGTTGTTGGGCTAGCCCTCTTTCATTTGCCCATCTAGACTTAAAAACCAATGACTTTCATAGTCCTGCATAGATTATTACGCTACTTTGTTTCTGATTTCGGTATACTATAGTGTGCAATCTACTTAACAAGGTTGTAGTGGTGCCTAATCTGTGTGCTACATATGTTTTAATTTTCAGGATCTCTTACACTGAGCATAGGTGAATTTTAGAGTGACTCATGCAGACCTACTAAAACACGTCAGGTCTGCATCAAAATCCAGCCAGGCAGTGTTACAGAGAATGAGGGAGACATCTGTATTATTTTTCGATGGCTGTTTTACCTGTCTCAGTTTATGTGCTTGATACTTTTTCGTTTGAGTGCATGAATTTAAATCTGGAGCATCTGTTAGGAGGAGCATTCGCTTTAGTCAAATGGAAGTTATTGAACTCACTACAAGGATAAATGGGTGAAATTAAAGGGCTTCTGATATATATAAGATCAGAATAGCTCTTCTAATGGTCCCTTCTGGTCTTACACTTTATGAATCTATGTTTCATTTCCTGCTTGCTCAGTGATAGAGATAAGATATCTCCAGGGGAGATACCAGGAGTCCTTCAGAGAGCAACGGGTAGGCTATTAATCTGAAAGTGCCTACCTGCCTGGTTCAGGCTAAGGTTAACAAGCTTATTGTCCCAATACTATGGCTTGAGATCAAAGGACATCTATCTGTTTAAAAATGTCCTATAAAGGAAAAGTGGAGAGGAAAGAAACCTGGGGGAAGGCAATGTGGGGAGACAGCGAGGCAGCGACTGTAGGAGATCCTGTTCATCTCAGTCAAAACATCATAGGTGCCTAAACTAAACGAAATCTAATAAAACCTAGAAAATAAGCTGAGGTGTGGGTAAACCTGAGTGCTAGTTTAACTAGTTTTCCCCACTTAGTTAAACTTGCAGAAAAAAAAAAAGTATTAAACTGTGCTTTAGAAGGTTGTTTTAGATCACTGTTAGCAGCTGCTGCCGGCAACTTTGAAAGGATAATCGCCTCCAGAGACTAAACCCACTTGGATCTGCCAGAAACCAGAAGCCAGCACTAGTAAAAAGAGAGTTTGAAACACAGTCAGTGCAAGAGTCGTTGAACTGCGAAGTTTCATTGAGGACCTATATTGCCAGTGTGACCCAAGGCTTGGCAACCTGTAGTTGGCACCTTCAAAGGCTGCAAAGAATATACAGACACGTGTTTTAGCAGTGACTTACAAGTCACAGTGAAAGGCTGACCAATGTATCCAGAGCCTTCCTTACCTGTTTCCTGTCACCATAACTCACAATACTTTGCAACCCACTTGGCCCTACTGCTTAGCAACACATCTTTTTCTTGTTCTAATAGTTGTGTCCATTTGAAATTTCTAAGATAGTTGCTACCACAGCTAAGTCATAAACCTGGAAATCAGGAGGTAAGGTTCACCCTGTGTCTTTGCTGGAAGAGGGTCCATGGCATGGTATGATGTTAGCTACCAGACCCTAATTCCTCATAAATCGAAAAATATTTGTAGTGCTCAAGTTAAATATTCAAGCTATATAGGTTATCCAAGATATGTAGGCTAAGTACCTTGCTAGTGTACGTATTGTCAATACTTAACTGCAGTAACACAGGATTCAGTACAGATAATACATCTTGCCCTGGACTCCATATTGCTGTAATTGCTGATCAAATCCACTGTTCTCAGGACGTGGGTTAGTTAATTTGCAGCTAACTCATGTATGCCTGGATTAGCTACCATCAGCTTTTCATTATAGCACTGACATATTCTAACAGAAACCATGCCTTACCCTTCCTTTGATTTCAATTGTGGACCTCATAGCCACCTGGGTGATCTTTCCGGGCAATATCCTTTCTTCCTGATTTGTCTTTGCTTCTTATGTGTTTGTGCTCTCCCTGAAGTGCCATGGCATCTTCTTCAACATTACCAGGTACCAGTCCTGCTCTTAGTTTGATTAAGTGTCTTGCCATTTCTCTATCCATGATTTTACCTGGAGCCATCCCACATCCCCTCCCTCTTCTCTTGTTCCTTAGGAGAGGTCAATGGGGTGTAGCCTCAAAAGTAGAGCCTCAGCAGCCTCCACATGCTCACAGCAATTCCCTTCTTCACGGTGTACATGAGCCCTGCTCCCTTAAAAGAGTGCAAGGTAGGGAATAGCTGCACTTTTTAAGCAATAAAACTTTTTATAGTATTTGCAGGGATGCCTGCCAAGCTGGGTTATACTGATATGTCAGCAGCTCTGTTATGATAGCAGGCTGTGGATATTTCAGTTCAAAGGTCACAATATCCTGCCAAAAAAATAGGATAAACTTACATTACATATGGAGTGTATTTGAACAATCTATCTGTAAAAGAGAATGGAGGCAGAGAGGACACTAGGTAAGTACTGCCAAATTACACGAGCTTTGATTTAACCCTTGGCAGCACAGTGCAAGAGACAGGGACTACCTGGAGGAGGTAACGAGGTCGACCTGGGCAGCTCCTTGCTTCTGTTCAGCTTTGTGCCATTGCTTCACAGCCCCATCCTTGAAGTTCCAGTTGTTTCTGTACATAAGGCTGATGCTAATCGCCCGTATAAATGACAACACTAAAAACACATAGCAGACACTTACTCTGTGTCATACCCTAGATTAGGTGCTCCCTTGCCATTGCCTAGGACGTATTGATGGCCTCAAGTGTGGCAATGGGAAGTTTACAAATGGGGGCCAATATTAGATCTATCGAACCTTCCAGACTCAAAGAAGAAGTATCAAGTTTTGACAATTTTTGCCAGCGCACCAAGCATTTCCACAGATGATTCATTTGTATGAGTAGTGTGAGCCAAAATTAAGTTCAAATTCTGCACTTATACCAATAAAGAGTGTAGGAGGTTGTGGATTTTTTAGGATCCTGCCTAAGTGATGTCTTATGTAGTTTGAAAAGGATGAATTTTTAAGTGTTTTAAGTAGCTCTTATCTCTCTCAGCTACAACCTATCCCTAAAACACCACTCTCCTCTGGGGTCTTCAGCCCTGCACTGGCTTCTTCAAGTCCAAATGTCAACAGTTACACTCAGCCAGTGAGGGAAAAGAGACAGAACCATGTTACTTGTATAATCAGTTGTCACTTAAAGACATTGACTATTGTATTATACACCTCTCAATAAACCCATAATCCCACACATGTTTACACTGATAAAATGAGATTCATTTTGGATAATTACAGTATGGAAGGAAATTTTCATGAGATTGCAAATAAATAATTAGGAAAATGTTGATTTAAGCCGTTAAACTATTCGCTTCCAATTGTCATCTCAGTTCTAAATGTGGGTATTTTCCAAGCCACCAAGTGACTAAGAAAACAGTGCTGCTGGTGCAGGATTAGTCACTATGTTGGGATGTGTTTCTGTACATGCCTTATGGAAAGATTTCTGTGGGCTGAGATAAACTGCATGTTGCTGACACACTCTTCAGTATGAATATGTGTGAAGTGAGAGAATATATCTGGGTCTTCTTGTGCCTTTACCCAAAGGGCTTGGGACTAATCTCCGAAACTGTTTTTGTCATGGTATAATGCCGTTTTCTACATTGGAATGGTTTAATGTTTGAGCCTTAATTTACTTATGCCTGTTTTGGCCCACAGCCAATGGCTTTCAGATAATAGGATACCTGGATATGGAAGGCTGCTTCTGTGGATGTAGCTCGAGTTCACAATCTCAGCCACATCTTTGCCTTTGCCTGGGGAACATGATCTCCTTGAATTACCTAATGACTCCCAAGAATTAATGCAAGAACTGTCCTTCTGCGTGAAAAGAGCATGACACAAGATTGGCCAGGTTATCCTGTTTCACAGTAAAATCTGTCACAGTTATCTTGTCAGCTTTCCTGTGACTCATTCTTTCAGGGCAAAGAATGTCCCTATTTGTAATGGCAAAGGGGGTCCACTCTGCCTCCAAGGTCTCCAGCGCCCGTACCCCAGCAAGAGCTCCCTACTTCGACTCGCGTGTGGGAATTGCGTAGTCTGACAATCTTCCAGGTAAGGTGCTTTCACTGCCAAATACGCCCACTCTGCTCTCGAATGCAGCCTTCTTCCTACATCGTGGCTTTTGCACAATGCTTAGTACATCTTCCAGCAGGAGCTAGAGCTCAGCAACAGTATCACTTGAACAGAGGTAACTTTCAATGTCTGTTGCACAGTTCTTCCTCGGACATCAAAGCATTTAATAGCCTCTACAGAGCTCAGCTCATCCACAATTGCAACACAGCCTTACTCTGAACTCTAAGCCCGTAACAATAGCTTCATATTTTCTCAATGATCCTCAACACAAATGTGATAGATGAGAGTATCAGCTTTGTTTTCCCCAAGTGACACCCTTGCAAATTCAGTCTGGGGTACCGCAGTGAATTTGACTCTTTGCATCTTGTGCAACAGAAAGAGTAGCACAAATCCTTTAGGACCATGTTAGGAACTGAGTAATCGTGCCTGATTTACTGGCTTCACCTAGAGTTGTCAGGGACTCTTCTTTTGTTTTTGCAGCACTGATGGGTCCCTAGAAATGCAGCGTGTGACCTGTACTGCCATTTCATAAGCAAGAATGGACTCCAGCTTGCATTCATTTATGTGTGTTGGCTCAGAGGAGTTAACACTAGAAACACGTTTTTCCCTCTAACACAAGGAAATGTAATTACGAATACCTATAAGAGACTGATATGTTAAGTAGGACTGGGCTGGTGTCATTTTTCAGGGTTGAGTACACCCTGTGATTTACTCAAAGTCACGTGTAACCTGTAAAAGAGAATCTCTGATTTCCAGAATCTCGGTATGGTATTTTTTATCATGTGATACCTCCATGAGGTTAATAAGAGATTATGACTGCCATTCTTGTGTTGTTATTGGTTATCAAAAAAGCTGCCTTGACGTCTCTGTTACACTTGAAATGCCAGAGTAAAAATGAGATGAAAAAAATCAGAGTAATATGGAGCTGAAGACCAGATTGATGTGATCAGCCTATTATTTTGGAAAAGAAAGCATAACTTGAAAAAATTAATTTCTACTGAATTATCTCTTTCTGTAATTTTCTATCTACAAACAATAATCTTTACGTTTTTCTGCTTCTGAAACAGAATGTAGGTGTGAGGTTTTTCTTGTAATCTTCACTGTTTCAGTGCAGTAGGAGTAAATAGTTTTTTAGGAAATCTAATGTCTAATGTTTATTGATTAAATTGATTTAATATGAAAACCCCAACACATGGCTCTTCAAGTGCTTTCCAAAATTGTCTTGATGGAAACCCTCTATTGTTATATCCATCACAAGGCAGTTAAAAGTGAAGTAAAAACTGGAGGCACTGATCACCCAGACTAAGCCACATAATTGAGCTGAAGGGATTTTATGTTATTTGTGCTGCAGCTGATAATTTAGCCTAAAGTTCTGAGTGAAACTGATGATCTTTACACAGTCCTGTAGGACTTAAGTCTATCATTATGTCATTACAAAGTGACATGTTCTATCTCTGCAGAGTCCAAAATGTTTGTTCTTCAGATAAGAGTTAGATCATAACACGTCAGAATACAATGCAATGTTGTCACAAGTGTTATTTCAAAGTCCTGAGGGTGTTGTAACTTGGATTTCTTTTTCACTGGACCTGCTAATGCTTTTCAGGCACAAAATAACTATTCTTTCTGCACTCTTTTAGTTTGGATACCATCAGCCTACCTCCAAGCAATTGGCAGTGAACTCCAGCATTCCTGCTGGGAGGAAAAATAGAGACTATTGATATCAAAGGCAGTGCACAGAATTGACTCAGACCCTGGGTATTTTATAATGTAGGTTTGCAAGTTTGCAAATGGAAGTCTGGAGGTTTTGGAATGGAGAACAATATATGGAAACTTTCTTTTGTAACATGCAAAATAAAATACATGTGCATGCACAAATAGTTTTGGTCTTAAGAAGCCTTTTTTTTTTTCCAGCCATGCAAACTGTCCCTACACCTTTTTACAACAGACAGGCTGCATAGAGGCACTCCAACTCATGCACTCACTAGTAGTATATCTCTGAGGCTGATAAATGTTAGTAAATATGGGGCTACTGCACTTACAAGATTAAAGATTTATCTTTTTTTTTGCTATTGCTGTTGCAAATGAAGATCAAAGCAATACAGTTACCTCAAGGGCAACTAATGAGATAGGAGTTAGTTGTTTGCTAGTGTGCTTATTGTTTGTCCTGTGCAATGTGCCTTGATCTATCCACCATTCCTCCAGTCCTGCCCTAGGTGCTGTTCTCCAATACTTTTCTGTTACTGTCAGATTATTTTGAATCTTCACTTGGTATGAAGAGCCATTCTTTAATACATCCAGGCTACTTTTTCAAGTAGATCGCAATCGGCCTGAACACTGAAGAAACAAGCAGGAAAGAAGAGGCAGACAGGCTGAAAATGCTGAAGGGGAAGAGAAAGGTCCTGAGAGAATGTGTTTAAAACAGTCTGTTAACCCAGATATAGCTTCACTCAGACTCTCTAGTGGCTGGCTCACGTGGAAATTTCATTTTCTATCATAGAAGATCAACTGAAAAGAACTTCTTAATAGAAAATGAAAGTTTTACATTTGCAAGCTGCCTGAGAATTGCACAATTAAAAATAACCTGACACTGTCTAGATGAGAAAATGCCAAAAAATACCACTGAATGGGCTCAGAATTTTTTATGAAAAAAGAGACAACCTCAGCCTGTACAAAGATGCTCCTCTCTACTGCCCTAAATCCTTGAGCGTTTGGCACCTGTTTTTCTCTACCAGGTTTCCTGCCTTTCTGCAGGTTTTTGTAGAGTATTTTCCTTCTTCCACGTCAGTAAATTGTGTCCAAAATGACAATCTTACCATCCCCAAAACCAAAACAGAGTTTCACTGAAGGAGCCAGCTGTAATATAGGAAAGATTAATTGCATGAGTGCTGGGTTTAGAGGTGATGTGGCCATATCATTCATGTCAGCAGTAAGGCAGATTTAGAGCTCCAAACAGGAGTATGAGGTGCTTGCTTTAGGTAAAGTGTTGCTCTCAACCTCCTTTATTAAATCAATAACAATAAAGGAGGATGTCAAAAGATGGCCCTGAGTCCCTGTTTGCAACCCTCACAAAAGCCACATCTGTGCCATTAAATGCATCCACTCCAGCAAATGGTTTATCACTCTACAGTCAAGTGGTGGAGAGAGTAGAGAAGGCCTTTACACCATTTAGGGCTAGCCTGACCTAGAGCCGGCTGGCCACGTTGATGTTGCATAGCAGTAGATCCTCAGATAAGACTTATATCATAGCACATCAGAATGCAACATTGTCATGAGTGTCATAGCAACTGGCCCGGGATATAGGATATAATGATTACTGCATGTGTTTTTTTCTCAGCTCTAAGTTCAGAAATAATATAAGTGCCATGTTGTAGCCCATCAATAAGAAACTGAGGTTTTTGTTGCCTGCACTGAGACACAAACATGTGGGTGTTTGTGAGAATGAAGAGCCTTCTGGGATCCTCAGGACTGTGCAGGATGGAGGGAGCTAGGTCTAGTACAGCCTCATCAGTATTGGCTTTTGGGGTTGGTCCCTGCACTAAAGTATTCTCCTACTTGTACCTGAGCATTGGTTTTGACACAGCTGGTTGGAGTGGTCCAAAACAAAAACAGAGTGTGAAATAGCCATTTTCAGGTGTGGACAATTTACTTGGTCCCCTCATTGTTTATCAGTGTAGCTGTACCAACATGAGCTCTTTGTAGAACTGTACTAGTGTGCCTCATTACATCGGCTTCCAACCCTGAATAAGCAAAATGACTTAAGAAGGCAGTGAGAGGCGTTAGGGTCTGGCCTGGTCCCTCCCTTGTTTCATTGTAAAAGTGTGAAACAATTTGATTCTTTCCAACACTGGAACAGGTGGCACCTTTGTACAAAGTGGCTGCCCCTCCACAGGCAATGCAGATCTGTGCCACATCAGGCTGACAAGGACAGAGGAGAAGGCAGAAATAGTTTGACAAGTTTATTGGGAAATCTTCTGTAGAACTGGACTTACTGTGTATAAAAAAGATCACAGTGACTCATACTTCTGATTCTTCATCCAAAAAGCCCTTGAATGCCAGCTAACTGATGAGATTAAAATAGTCAGTGATGACACAGGTCTAAGACATCTTATTCTCCAAAAGGTAGATGAGACAAACAAGTGCCTATTAGATTCAGCTAATGAAGAAGAAGGAATATGCAGCAACTGAGGAAGCAGAAGGAAAGGGAAGATCAGATTAACACAATGATTTCAGCTAATTGCACAGATCATGGCTTATTGTGTTGATAAGGGGAGACTCAGGTCCAAGCGAGGGTGAGAAATTATGACGTTTAAAGCATTCACTGTGGTCTACAGCTATGCATATGTGACAACAGCTTATTTTTATTGTAGCAAACATTGGTTTTGACCACTTAATAAAAAAAAAAAAGATAAAAGAATGATGAGAACTGCACTTAAGGCTTTTCTTAACTTTCATTGATTTTACCTTTCTCTTTGGCAATGGAGAGTTTCATGGTGGGGAAACATCAGCCTTTCTTGAGCAGTCCTCTTAACTGTTCTAAGACAAACATCATTAAATTTGTTTACATGGCCTGTGCTTGGACGATCATGAAATTAGTTTTGGAATTCTTCACAAGAAAGAAACAGAACACAGGAAAAGGAAATTCTTGTCTCCAGTGGACTTCCAGAAGTGTGTAATATGATATTATTGCTTACTATAACATCCAGAAAGCTTCTACCAAAGTCATGCCATCCTTAAAGCAGAAGTTCACAATGTCTCCTGGTATATATGTGCAGTCACCAAGGACTTTATCAGCAGCTGCCACATGAAAACTGATTCTTATTATTACACAGCTATATTTTGACTGTGACTGTCAAAACTGCTGCCACTGGGAATTTGGCAACCACAGCAAAAATGTGTTTGAGAACTATGAGGATATGTCTAAACGAGTACATGCAGAGAGTTCACTTTGCCTGTGCTCTGAGCTGGTCCTGAAAGTGCTGTGCTGTGCCTGAGCTAATACACCCTGCTGAAAAGGCAAGTTATAGTTTTGTAAGCTGGACCTGAGACCATGCAAACATGCTTTCCAAGTATCCAATCTGATACATCCCTGTACAAACTGTGCTGGGGCTGAGCACTTGCCCATGCAGATGTGCCCATGGGTACTGAACCTGGAATTCTACCACACTGGAGAAATGAGGTGATGGTTTCTGCACGTGGGGACTCCCCTTTTTAGTTCTTAGGCAGATTTTAGTATCACCCTGTGGACTTTGAGAATTTAAAAACTTTCCCCTTATTTTTTGCCTTTTTTTTAGTACATTTCAGGCATTGTCTCTAAGACAACTTTTTTTTTTTTTTTAAGTTCATTACAGCAGTAATTGTCCAGTCAGTCATAATTATTTCTATATGCGTCGGTCCTAGGCATGCAAGGATTTGTTACCGGCAATTTAATGTCCCTACTGGAGAGCAATATGCTAATAATTATCCCTTTATGAAATATACTTAATATACTTACTATACATACATTGACTCGAAAGGAAATAAAGACACTTCATCCTCTAACCTCTTATGAAGTCATCCAAGCTGTTTTCATTTTCTGTTTTCACAGTGCACTTATTTAAAACCTTGGACATCTGCTCCCACCCCAAGTAAAAGACTTATTAAAAGGCAATGAGATTTGTTCTAGTATGTGTTACGTTGCAGACTGTGCATAGTGCACATGGGTGCAACTGGAATTGTCAGTAGTGGACACCTGGTGGGGTGAGCAGTAATTATCCATGACCTCATGCATCCTGCTGCTGCTGCTAAAGACGGGCACTCAGCAGAGCTATTGTTCATAGCAAGAGCGATCATCGCAGTGTGCTTGCAAGCACATTGTTTGCAGAACAAAATAATCCCTCTGAATGTACATTACCTGAAGAACACTTCTAAAGCCACTTATCCTTGCCAGAGATGACTGTTGTTGTCATTCTCCCGTGTATTCTTCCTCCTACTATGTGGTACTGCCAGCAAAGAAACAGTCATGAAGCCTATGCCAAAGTACATGACAAAAAAGATTTGACATTGCCATTGACATTATCTCTTCTCGCAACAGCCAAATTATGTTAGTGTGTATATTTATCAATAGCACACAGTCTTTGGTACAATCACTGAAACGTGAGAAAAAGAGGAGAAAATGAGAAGAAAAAGCCTGTAGGCCTAGACCAAAAGTATCTTTGGCTGCTAGAGCAGCTCTCCATGTGAACAGTAAGTTTTTCATACGTGACAACTAATGACGTCATGCCATCAGCCCAAATGGCATCAGCCTGTGCTTCTGGTCCTGGAGGGAGGGTTTCTTATCCCAGGGCAAACAGTGTTGCGAAGAAAAGCTACTTATAATGGCCTCATAGCCAATGTACATCTGACGTGGAGTCCCTGGACTAAGAAATTAAAAATTTTCCATCATATCCTACTCCTCCCATGATAATGTCACATTTCTACTGTTCCATTCCCCACTGTGAATTAGCCAACCTGTGGCAGAAAAATTGAAGTTGGCACTGGATTTCAGTAAGGAAGGAAAACTGAAAACTTTCTGAAGTCTTAAAATCCGATTTTTTTTATGATGCTGAACGAAACCGAGACAAAAAAAAGGTCCAAACAAGGAAAAAAAGCAGACAAGAAAAAGAATTATGGAAAAGTAAAGAAGAGTTATTCGATAACAGCCAATAGTCTAGGGTCATAGCAGTGACCTTAGCAGTCTCACAGACACAAGTTTCATGGTTTGCTTCCATCCAAGTACTCGGTTTCTGCTTGACACCTGCTTAACTTTTGCAGTTCTTTTCACTGGGATCCTTTGGGGATGCTTCGCAGCACCATTAGAAGGCTTAGTAGCAAGCTGCCTAACTTGGGATATTGTTCTCTGCTTGATTAAAGTCAGCTGGTATCTGAGAATTTTATCCCAGAGAAATACTTGACAAATGACAGCCCTGCCTCACTTCTGCAGCAATGCCTTCAAAAGCCCACAGGGTCTGGATGCAAATTTCTAACGAAGACACTTTGTAGAGTAATCTCTATGATACTGTTCAGTGGTAGCATCAATTTGTGCCGTCTTTTTCCAGTAACTGTGGATGGAAGAGGAACTAAATAGATTTTACCTTTAAATGGTGTTCTGGTTTGCTAATATATATGCAAAAAAATGTATTTCTTTTTTGTTCTATATGCACACTTTTATCTTTTTTGCAGGAGTACCTGCAACTGGCACCTACTTTTTGCTATAGAAGTGAGATAGTTTTTATTTATTTCTCTTATCTTCTTCAATGAGAAAATACAAAATCAAATTGAAACAGCAGGCAAAATAGTATATATATGCACAAAGCAACATGCAGTCGTGCCTCCTCCAGGCTGGAGCTGTCGTCAGTTACAATAAAGCCAACAGACAGCCTGTGCGAAACATGCCAATAACCCATCTCTCCCTTCAGTTCATACAGAGCTTCGCATGAGGTGTGATCCAAGGGAAGTACTGTTTTTGGGAGAGAGCCAATATCTGGGAATATTTTCCTCTCCATCTGATGTGAAAGAGCCTCAGTATGGTGCTGCAAACACTAAAGGTTCTGGCTGACAGCTAGTCCAGATGTCTCAGGTCACACGTACCACCACACCACCAACTGTATCTCAGAGACACATGGAATCTGAAAGCCCGTGCTTCATACACATCAGAAGCCCGTGAGGCTGAAAAAATATTCTCTGGGTGGCACGAGGTGATTTGGTGCCAAGTAGTTTAAAAGCCTTCCCGAACATATGTGTTTACTTTGCTCTGAGGCACCAAGTCCACTTCGATCACCGCAGAAATCAGAGCTACAAAGGCAATTGGTTCGGGGGGATGGAAACAATTTTCTTTTTTTTCATATGTCTTTGAAATGGCTAGTTGTCATCTGGCAGATTATTTTGGCATCATGGAAGCTTGGGGGGCTGCTGAGAAAGACTGGAGCAGAAGCAGTTTAGAGCAGGAAGCTGCTAGGAGTGGCAGATTAGGGGAGAAATCGAACAATGGCAGAGATGCTGCTGTGGCCATTTCTTCCCAAATCATCTGACTTACACATATTGGTTGGTGCTGTTTCATGCGATTAGAGCTGTGGAAAAGCAAGTTCTTAATCTAAACCATTTTTTGCAAACAGAATGTGCTTGCCATAATGCATTTTCAGCATTTATATGGAAAAAAAAGATAACATAGAAGGTATCGCTCTTGAGCTGTATCACCAGTTGCAGATAAGGTGAATGCCTGCTAGCGGATTCCTGTTTACCTCCGTGAGATTCTGGTTTTATTGATACCAAAGCAGACTTCTGTCTGTCAAAAGCATCACTCTTTGCAGTACCAGTTAGACCTCTCAAGCCCTTGTGGAATTTAGCACTGATGCCTTGTTGTCCTGTCAGACTGATTTTGGAGGCAGAGGGACACAGGAAAATCAGTCACGTTTTTGGGAGGTAGGATGAGGAGGGGCAGGAGTGTGGAGGCTGCTCCAGGGACAGGAGCATGGTGTTGCCAGGGCCTTTCCTCCTGCTGCGGGTGAAGATTTATGAGCCTGGGCTGGAGGAGGAATGGGGAAGAAACGGAGGAGTTGTCCACCAGGCCATGTAGCACGATGCAGCTCCTTGAACATCCCCAGGGAGCAGGAGTGTCTGGGGACCGCCTTACAGGCTGTTTGGGAAATGCAGATGTTTTCAGCACCAGGCTTTACCGCACGTGTCCGAGCCTTCCTCGGCACCCCATGACTACCCTTCAGATATGCCATGCCCCCATGTTGCCATGCTGTGCATCAGGCAGCGCCCCCCCACTGCCCTGACATCACTCCCACCTCTGTCCCTCCATGGCTCCCCAGGCATCGTTCGGCTCACATCAGTGCTGGGAACCAGCAGGGAATGGTGCCCTGGAGCTCCTGGCTGAGAGAACCACGGAGCAGGTTTGCACCTTTCGGGACACATGGAGGTCCTTCTTTGGTACCTATTTTGATTCTGTAGAAAATCTCTTTAATACTCGAGATCTCTCAGTGACTAAGCCAGCTCCTTGTCCTTCACCCACTTATTATACATTTGGCATCATTAGTAACACTGATGCTAACCATACCGAGGATCTGGAGGAGCTGGACAGCTGTGAGCGCTTGCATAATGTATGATATGCCTCCAGCAGTGCCTTTCTCCTTCCCCCTCCCACAGCAATAGAAAGGATGTCTGGGTATAATTTTTTCCCCCTTTCCCTCTCTTCACCTGGTCTTATTAACATCTTGGGGGTCACCATTCCTAGGTATGACTCCCTTAAAGCACAGACACCCACACACCTCACCCATTGCAACTTGTCTGTACTGCCAGTGCCCGAGGCTATCCCGAGGACTATTTCTCTGACAGAGTGTCAAATGCAATAGTATGTATTCCATTCTCATTTAAAAAAAGAAACCCTGCCATCTACTTCCTTTTTCCAGGTGTACCATGACCTCTTTCTGCTATTTTCACGTAAAACTGACCCTTTTAAGAGTCTGGCTTTTAAGCAAGAACTTTAATAAAGAACGTTTTAATTTATTTTTTTTTTAGCACCAGCGGTACTACGGCTGCCTGTGGCCACCTCTGGGGCTGCCCTTTTTCCATGCTTGGGACCTGAGGCAGCTTGCTGCCGTAGTCAGTGCGGCTCTACCTTTAGCTTTCAAAAAGACACTGTTGCTGCTCTGTGGCACTGGCAGTGACATTTTTCCCCTGTTGTTATAACCGTTCAGCCTTTCAAAGGTTATTTTTAGGATTATAACCTTTGAAATGAACCTTCCCACTTAATCTCACCAGGCCTCCCAGGTATATAAATGACTGTTAGGAATAATCAGGTCTATGAAAGTTTAAAGAGAACCGCCTTCATCTCTCATGTTCATTTCTCAACTTCATCTCTCTTGCACATATGCCTATACACATGAATGCATGTCTGTGCATACACTTCCATAGATGGGAAGGTGTTCATGGGGCAAGAAATATATCCTTGAACATCTGAAAGTCTATTATTCCTGTCAAGCCAAGGAAAATTACTGAAAGCAAATAAATGAAATGAGGAAATAAGAGTTAAAATGGGTTAATGACAAAACTCAAGCTGGCCTCACACTGGGATAGCTCTGCTGGCTTCAGACACTCTCAAATTTATATTACTATGAATTCAAAACAGATGAAAAATAGAATTAAAATATTAATCAAAATGTATTCCATCTTGTGCCATTGGGAGATATTTTAAAACTTCCTTTGTTGTTCAAAGAGGCAGGCTCTGGTTCTCATTGGTACAGCAGGAGACTTTATTGCGCTATTTGACACTATATTTACATTTAAGAAGGGCGTAGCATTCCAAACCAGGTACCTCACAATACATTTTTGCAGTACAAATGTGTCTCTGAATGCCATTGAAACTTTGAAGCACTCAACAAATATTGTGCAAGTTCTGCAAGGTGACCTTCTGCAGCCAGTTTTGAAAGAATTACTCCAAATGTCAATAATAATCTATTGTTATTTACTGTATTTTTATTGTCATAGACATTCATTTCTTGTGTACTGTTTCCATGTAAGTCTCAGTAATACATGGATAATCCCAGCATTAAGCATGCTTTTGACCTTCTGCTTTAGCAGAGTTGTACAACATGTTAGTTGAGGTATCCTTAAAAATTACAAGAATGTCCATAGTGTATTCGTTTTTAAATTTAATTCTGTTTTAGAGCTGTGTTCCCATGCTTATTTTTATATGTTCTTGTAGCCTGTAGCTCATGTAAAGCTTCACTCCTGGTATTGCCACTAACTACTTATATTAGTCATTTCACATTTCTGTAGAACATGTTTGTGTAACATAAACAGTAAGGACAACAGGCGAAAACAAGGAGAATGGAGAAATCAATGAACACAAATAAATAAACTGGCATTCATTCCTCTCTGTCATAATACTGTTAACTCACAAATTTAGGCATTCAACTTTTTTTCATAAAAACATTTATAAAACCTAAAAAAAAATAAGAAATCTAACGTAAAATGCTTTTGTCAATATTGTGCATTAGCTACCTCCCTCTTAATAGTTTTTTTTTTGTTCAATCTGAAAACAGAGATAGTATTCAGTAACCTAGCCAATGAGTTACCAATTGGGGTGAAAGAAAAACAATCACATTCAGCTTAACATTAAGAATCCAAATGTGGAAATGTCTCTGTGTTGCTTCAGCACGTAATTGTTGATGGTACATTAGTTCTGAAATAAAGAGTAGTTTCGCGGTTTGAGACTATATTCCCACTCAAGGGGTTGTGCATTCCCACATTCTCCCTGTTCTCCACCAGCAATCACAAAGCTGCTCAGAGCATCAGACCTGATGGTAGACCCGTGAGACAATGGGTCATTTTTTTTTGTTGGACTGGTTGTCAGCAGGATCAAGGAACTGATTGACACCTGACAGCACGATACGGTGCAGGTATGATGAATTATGGGGATGAAGGAAAGCAGGATACCCCTTCCAGTAGCCGCATAAGCTTCAGTAGTTTTGCATAAGCTAACCGTAAAACCTCACACTGAATTAAAAGAAATCAGGCCCATATTACAATCTGAGCACTACTTTAATTATTTTCTAAGCAATCATTTGGGCATCGAGTGAGGTTACAGTGTTGAGCGCACTCTCTTGTCTTTTTTCCCAAAGTCAGAAGTCTACCCACATCTCTTTTAATAGAGTTTACCACTATGCCCATTACATAGAGTTTACAAGGCTGTCTGTGTCACCCAGCTTTGTCCCTGCTCTTTTACGTCACAGCAAAACTGGACACGAGTCCATTTAGTATCACTGATTCTTTATAAATTCCTTTCATCCTTCCTTTAAAGCCTTTTGTCTAGTTTAGATATTCCAGTTCAAGGATCGTGCAGCTATTTTATCAAAATGCATTATTTGTCTGGGGTGTTTTGTTGACAGGAAGTTTAAGCTTCACCATCTCCTCTTACAAAGATTTTGCTAAGCTTTAAAATTGTTATTCAGTGAAGTGAAGTGGTAAATCTGTCCTCATCCATGGTGTTCAGACTACTGACTGGAACATTTTTGACTGACATTATTAAAAAGAAATATAACCCCAATCTCTTTTATTTTCAGTTTTCTTTGTCTTCAGCGATGTATGAAATTTCTTTTAGGTTATTACAAATCTTCATCAATTTTTTTTTCACTTGGCATAGTAACGCAGACCTCTGTTGTATTGCTGTTTTCACTATTGAAAGAGCATGACTTGAAGTTCAAACGGGCAGAAATCTTTGCCTGGATTTGGAAGCAACATATATTATACGCAGCAGGACTTTACCTACTTGGTCACACCAAAGTCAACAGGGTGGGGTTTAGTGGGGATTTAGCCTCTGAGGTCTTTGAGACAACATGCCAGCTACTGTAGTCTGATTTCTATGAAACCATGTTTGCCAGAAATTTTTCCATGTTTTCTGAACACATGGTCTCTATTCTTGTTTAGGATGGCAAAGTAGAACGCTAGCCTGAGAAAAAAAATCTTAAAACTACTGTTCTCAGCTGGGCTAGAGGAACAATTTAAGGAGAGGTCTTCTGGCAAATGGGAAAAATGGAACTGGGATTTGTAACCACTTTTGGGAAAGGAAACATAAGCTTGATACGAGTGTTGTGAAGCAGTGCTGTAAGCACACATTCCTCTCTTTCCTTGTTACTCAGCTACTTCTACCAGGCTCCACATGACTGACCATGTCCATGTGCCACATGACTGACCATGTCCAAAGCCCATGGTCCGAGTGCTTTTGAAACTCTAGCAAAGTTTCTTCTAAGTTCAAACATTGCACATGGCACAGCAGCTAACTAGTGGTCCAGAAGATTGCCAAATCCAATGATTACGAAATGATTATGCTGGTGTGAAAGGCAAATGTTGTTCATTGCATGAATCTAAGAAAAATGAGGATGTAGTCAAAGGGTACTTTTAGTTCTCGGAAGACAATGTACGGATGAATACTATTATCCATGATTGAATTATCTGACTACTCTTTGGTGAAGTATTTAACTAGTCATTTTTCTTTCCTTTTTATTTTCAGTAGATAAATGTACATTTAATTGTGTACTGCTGAAGGTCACTTTACAATGTAACCAGGTTCTTCTCCTCCTCCATTCAGTCATTATTTCACTCCTGACAAGATTTTTATAAACTTCCTAATGTTTTCCTAAGTATCACTCTACATGTTAACTTTAATGAGGACAAAATATGTATGACCAAGTTATCAATTTCAAATAGAAATTTGCACACTAGGTTCAGTGGATGCTATGAAAATAGACCACAATGCATGTAAGGGGGTCTAGAGCATTTAATGTGGTGGGAATAAAAGGCATTACAGCTACAGCTCCCAGGAGGAACAGTGACAGTGAATGGAGCTGCACTCTGAACTGCGCAAAAAAAAAACCCCAAAATTATAACTGTGTGCAGTTCAGTAGACTGAAAGTGTTTAAAGGAACCTTGTGATAATTTTCTATGAATGTATTTTTTATATTCTCTATTATTTTACATGGTCTCTTTCATAAAGAAGTTTATGTTTTAATTCAAAGCAAGAAAAGATGTTAAAACACTAATATTTCCCAGACATAGATATTTCAGATGTCACTCAGCTTTGCCCCGCATAATTCTGGTCCTTGTGGGTGTAGCTAAGACCATTCTGTCATTTTAAGCATGGCTTATGGCACTAGTTTATAAGACATCCTTTGAGATACTGCTAACATTATGGCTTCTCCCAGAACTCCTGGAGAAGAGAGTTTGATGCAGTTGCTTACACTGAAGTATCCACTGCCATTTGAGAGGCCTTAGGGTGTCTGGAAGACATCCACCACAACATAGGACCCATGAGACACTGATGGTCATCTGGAATAGTTGCTAGAGGCAAGTGGGGATACCTGGAAGCGTGACGTATGACATTGACATAAAGTTACCTCTGAGCAGCAGAGCTGAATCCATGGAATTTGTACCACCTACTTTTAGGTGCCCATCAGAGATGCCTATGGTAAGAGACTAGTCTCACTAGACCCTATAGGGCAGCATTAAATTGACTAAACATAAGTTTCTAATGAGTTTTCAGATATCTCGTCAAAACTGAGACACCTTCCTGGGACTTGCAGTATTGACAAAGGCTCCGTGGGACACCCATGTTCTTCCATGGGAACTAGAGGCTAGGCAGGTTTCTTCAGGGTAGTAACAGCAGCTACATTAGGCAGCTGAATCCCACCACTTATACAGCAGACGAAAGAAGACATGGCTTGATTCTAGACATGGAAGTTGAGAAACAATTTAAGATATCTTCCGGGATCTCCATTGGCCTCCATCTGCTGATCCTGAAGGCAAATTTTTCCTATAAGTCTAGTGCCAGATTTACTTGTACTCTCTAGATATCCTGGCTGTACTATGGCATTGGAAACTCCCCATCTATGTAAGGGCAACCAAAGAAAGCCCTTAGGCTCTGAGGATGGTAATCAGTTGCCTTAATATAGGTGATTAGCGTTACATTAGGTAAACTACATCCTACTCTGAATAATTCTCTGGTGGATCCCAACTGGTTTTCTTATGAGGTTATGTGAAAGCAATGAGGAATGTAAACTGATGGGACGGGTAAATTAATTGGGTCCTTTTATGATTTTCCCTGCTTCTTTTAACTTCTTTCCTCTTTTGATATGTGACAAAGAAGGAAAAATGGATGGCTTGTCCCTCAATTTGTATTCAGGACTTTCTCTGATGATGATAGGTTATGGATCAGACACATAAATAAAATGAAGACAAAATAAATCATGAGAAGTAATGAAAAAAAAAAGAAGCAAGTAGGTGATGCACAATTAAGGCTTGAACTCCAGTATTTATGGAACAAGCCGTATAATAAAATTTAAGACTTTTACATTTTGTGAATCTATTTTTTCCCTAACTAATATGTTTCTGATGGTCACTGAAAACTTAAAACTTTTTAAATTGGATGCAAAATGTCTCCAAGTGAGAATTCACAATATACTTAGTGTTGGTGACATGCATGATACTGTTTGTACAGATTCAAATATGATTGCCAAATTGGAAGTTTAAAAGTCCTGAAGCCTATTCATCTTGCAACCTGTGCCCGGAAAACTTCAATATGTACCTTTGATGTTTGGAGAAGTGTTGTTATGACATACAGCCTGTATGACATATCAGCCCATTTGACCACTGCTTAAATACTATACAAGGCGTAAAACAGTGTAAGATCAAGTCTTCCATGCCTATAGCTCTGGCACATTCAAATTAACCTAGTGACATTGCAGAAAAATGAAAAACTGCATAGAATCTCATATTTCATTATCCTAACTGCCAAAAGCGTGCCCTGAAACATTCTATCTCCTGACTAATAAATGCCTCCAGAAAATATTATTTATTTATGTGGTTTTGCAAAAAAAAACATTTCGAAAGTTTATGTGGGATAATTCTGAATATAAGGATGCATCAATAAACTTCTAATTAGGGCACTGACCTTTTCCCCTTGAGGTGATAGAAATCTACCCACCAGTATCCGCCAGTATTTCAAAACTCATACTTGCGTCAGTAGGATCCTATATAAAATGGGAAAACGGGCAAATAAATGGATGAGAAAACAGAAGCTAGAAAACCTTTTTTTTTTTTTTTCCTAGTGGTAAAATGTCTTTTTTCATTGCAGCAGGGGGCTGCAAAGGAAAAAAAAAAAAACAGGTGGAGGGGCAGATCTGATCCAGGAAATTCTTCCTTTGATTGACATATCAGCGCACAAGAGATCATGATGATAAATTTCTACCGCTGTATCTTGCCTTGAAAGTAAACTGTCTACAATATATGGAGCATGATAATCATGTAAAGTACAACAGATGATACAAGAATATCGTGAGCAAAAAGTCTTTGGAGAATATCCTTAGGTAGCAAATGAGTATTTAGGTGGAAAGCATTTGGAGACTACCTATTAATAGAGTCAAGGAGATTTTAAAAAGGTTGCTAAGGATGTTCCAAATTCTAAGTTTCTTGTTTCTGATAAGCTACCACCCTGAAGTGGGAAGATGCATATGGTAGGAGACACTTCCACAAGCTTTTAAAAAGTGGAGTATGTAAAAATTATCATGAATGGGCTAAATAAGTACAAAGGGGAAAACAATGGGTTTGAATAGTGCAACCTTGAGTAGATTGCACTGAAATAATTTCCATGTTAGAAATTTTCTCCCCCCACCATCCACACTCAATGTATTACAAGGACCAGAAACTAAGACGAAATGCTGTCAAATGTTTTCCTGTTATTAAACATATATTCATTTTAACATTAGCGTGAAGACTTTGGGGGATATTACTGTGCTTCATTATTATGAAGTAGGTAGTGACCTTGTCATTTTTTCAATAAAGTGCTGCTTTCTTCTCAGAATGCTCATGAGACAAAAGAGAAGGTTGTCTCCAGGAGTATAGTGCAAGCTTTAGAAGGTCTCCTTTTTCTTTTGTCCACTTGGCTTCCTCCAAATATCAGAGGGGGCATTCTTCCAGCTTGCCATTTTTAAAAATAGACCTGTAGCTATAATTCATTATTTGGACTTTATTTTTCCATTCATTTTCAAGCCACTAAGCCTGAAGGCCCACATCACACTGTCCTTCATCCCCACAAAATGCTTCTCAAGAATTAAAGATTAGCATGAATATTTATGACAGTCTAATAGTTTCTCAACCCTCCTTGAAGATACACAATATACTGTGTCTTTCTCAGAGTGGAGAGGCAGAGCTAACTACTGTTGTCTGCTTTCTCTTTCAGCCACTACCTCTGTCATTGATAGACAGCTTCTTCTGTAGTGACTTATGACTTGGTTGTTGCTGTGACTCCTTCAGGATAATGTTCTTTTGGGTCCTGACCATATTGTGTCTCATTCAAGTAGCCTTTTGAAACAAATGCTTTTTCTCAGACACTGAGTAGATTCAAGATCTTTTCCCTGACTCTGAGTTTCATTAGCCCCCAGTACTTCCTTGACAGTTTTTGCAGCCTTCACGGCACTGCTTTGAACACGCCTGTGGTTCCCAAAGCTCAAAGCAATGCTTGTATCAATCATTTCCTACCTTCATGAGTCAGTGGAACCTCAAGAGTTATTCAGTTGCTCAAACGCAGGTTTCTAGTCAATGGTGTCAAGACTTTATTGAATGCAGTGGCTAGATCTTCATTCACTGTGGTGGGTGCTTAGATAAATGACTTACATGTAGACATCTACATTTCACTGAATGTGAAGCTAACCACCATTTTGAATGCATAAGCCAAAATCACACATGCAAATTGCTTCTGTATTGCACAGCAAGCCAATATCTCATTTGCTATGTGAACAAGGGATGGGAAAGACCTCAGTTGGATGGGATTCAGTCACCTAAACACAGGCAAGAAGTAAGTCTTTCAGGACTGCAGTGTAACTTGCCTGTCCTCTGGTTGCCAGGCCAGCATGCTGTGTCTTTCCTGTAAGACCACTGTCAAGTGGCTATCTTGAATATGCTAGGGCATGTTGCATGACAGTAGGTACCTATTCATGGCAACTGTCTTTCTGAACTTTCTACTGTTCTTATCTTTCCAAAGGTCATGAGGAAGAGTAACATTCACCTTACCTTGCTTCAGGGATGTAATTAGCATTCAGGGCTTGATTGAGCTCTAACAGAAAAAGTAGAGGTAACCAGTACCTTTTGAGATTTGGTAGGGTAAACCTGAGATATCAAGGTAACACTCAAAAATACAATCTAACACCTACATGTGTCCTCCTCTACAGCATCTGGAAACCAGAAGGGATTCTCTGAAGCATCTTAAATAGCCCTAAGCTGGCTACCAGGGCTTCCATGAAGTAAAACAGAAACCACCGGGAGATTCAGAATCAGAGAATCACAGAATCACAGAATGGTTGAGGTTGGAGGTCACCTGGTCCAAAGCCCCAGTTCAAGCAGGGCCACCTAGAACTGGTTGCCCAGGACCATGTCCAGATGGCTTTTGAATATCTCCAAGGATGGAGACTCCCTGGCACTGGAACCTCCCTGGGCAACTTGTACCACTGCTCAGTCACGTTCATAGTGAAAAAGGATTTCCTGATGTTCAGAGAGAACCACCTGTGTTTCAGTTTGTGACCATTGCCTCTGGTCCTGTCACTGAGCACCACTGAAGAAAGCCCATATCTACCTTCTTTGAACCCTCCCTTCAGCTATTTATATACATTAATAAGATGCCCCTTGAGTCTTCTCTTCTCCAGGCTGAACAGTCCCAGGTATCTCAGCCTTTCCTTATGTAGAATAGAATAGAATAGAATAGAATAGAATAGAATAGAATAGAATAGAATAGAATAGAATAGAACAGAACCAGAGTATTTCTGTTGNAATAGTTCAGTTGGAAGGCACCTACAATAATCGTCTAGTCCAACTGCCTGACCTTTTCAGGGCTGATCAAAAGTTAATGCATGTTACTCAGGGCATTGTCCAAATATCTCTTAGACACTGACAGGCTTGAGGCATCAACCACCTCTCCAGCAACCCTGTTCCAGTGTTTGACCACACTCTTGGTAAAGAAATGTTTCCTAATGTCAAGTCTGAACTTCTGATGCAGCTTTGAACCATTCCCACGCATCCTGCCACTGGATCCCAGGGAGAAGAGATCAGCACCTCTGTCTCCACTTCCCCTCCTCAGGAAGCTGTAAAGAGCGATGAGGTCATCCCTTAGCGTCCTTTTCTCCAAACTAGACAAAGCCAGTGTCCATAGCCACTCCTCATAGGAAATGCCTTCCAGCCCTTTCATCAGCTTTGTTGCCCTCCTCTAGACAACGTGATGTGCTCTAATCCCTTAATAATCTTCGTGGCCTTTCCAGTATGTCCATGTGTACTCCTTGTACTTCTTGTACTTTTATGTACTTCTCCCTTCTTGTACTGGGGAGCTTAGCACTGGACACAGCACTCCAGGTGTGGCTGTACCAGTGCTGGGTAGAGGGAAAGGATCAACTTGACCTGCTGACATTACTTTGCCTGATGCTGGCCAGGATAATGCTCACCTTTACTGCAAGGGCACACTGCTGGCTCATGTTCAACTGGGTGTCCACCAGGCCCTTTCCTGAAAAGCTGTTTTCCAGCCAGGTGGCCCCAGTGTATACTGGTGCCTCGGATTGTTCCTCCTCAGGTGCAGAACTTCACGTTTCTTCTCGTTGAACTTCATGGTGTTGCTGTCAAGCCGTTTCTCCAGCCTGTCAAGGTCCCTCTGGATGGTAGCATAACCCTCTGGAGTACCAGTCATTCCTCCCGGTTTTGTGTCATAAGCAAACTTGCTGAGGGTACACTCGGCCCCATCCTCCAGGTCATTAATGAAGATGTTAAATAGGACTGGGCCCAGTACTGACCCTGGGGTACGCTGCTAGTTACTGGCCTGCAACTAGTCTTTGTGCCGCTGATCATTCCACTCAGATAAGCATTTTAGGATGAGATGAAATGTCCTCTGAAGCAGCCAGTGTCTCTCCACAAACCTTGGAAGGAGGGTAGAGTGACAGGAAAAAACCCACAGTGTAAATACCTACAACACGGCTCAGGGCAGATGAGCAACTCCCATGTCTTTGTGTTCACAATTATGTTGCCATTTGAATATAAATATCTTCAAGACTAACAGTGACTGACTGAATACACTGGGTTAGTATGATGAAGAACACACTGTTGGAGGCCAGCTAATAAATAGATAATGATTCCTAACCTTATTTTACCACTATTATTTTCCAGATTTCTCGTCTCAGATTGAAATCTCTGAGGCATTTTCCCCCATTTTTTCTGAAGTTGATCCTATGTTACTATATTCTGCTTTTGTTGTGAACTTTTCCAGAAATGATTTTTCCATTCACCCAAGTATGCTGAAGTTCTTATAAAGTATCATCTGTTAGTTCCATTAGGGCTGTTTATTTTCTCTTCCAGCTCTTACCTCACCAAATAATTAGCCCTCAAGATACTCTGCTACTTAACATTCCTTTTTCAAATAGTGTTTAGTTAGCTTTCTTTCTACATGATAGCACAATCACATGCATTGTGAATCCTGAGAGTGTGAATACATTTTAAAGAATAAAGTTTAATGAAATGCAGTAGAAAGTGTGCATGACTCAGATCCCCATATCTACTGCTTTTCCCTACTTAGATTTTTCAGTTTGTCCAAAAAAACAAGTCTGCCTGGCAAATGTGCTTATAAACTCATGCTCTGTGCTGTAGCGTGCTTCAAGGGCCTCATTCACCTCCACGTTAGTGCACATTGGTCGACTGAAGCAACATAATGAGAAATCAGGCCTGCTAGTCCTCATTTAGTTTCAGTAATTTGTTAGGTACGGTTTCTATTTCGAAATATCAATTTGGCATTTGGGAGAATGAGAATCTGGAGCTCCAGTGGCAGGCAACAGTTCTGAAGGTTGCAGATATCCCACAATATCCTTGGCTGGTGTAAATCGGTCTTGCCCCAGGAGAGCCTATGAAGCTAAAGTGATTTGTTTTAGATGAAGTTTGGCCTATGAAACACATTTCTGATCTGATAATGAACAGTCACAGTACCCAAGAGCACACGACATCAGGCCTCTTTCTCCTACAGATATATCAGGTTTGCAATAAGCATAGATAATAAGAAAAACACATTTCTTGCCATATGTTGATTTACAGTCCCTATCAACAGGATTATTGTAATGAATATGACAAACTGGATTTTTCCCTATGGGTATCTACTGGTGATTCTGTCTTGAGCATCCTTAGCTACCTTTATGACTGCCACACATAAACTGTGCTCAGCTTTTCTGCTCCTGATTTTCTGCAAATGTTGCATGTGAGATGCTCAAATCAATTTTATTCTTAGTTCTATTCAACTTGTCTGGATATTTTTGAGGTGGGACAGGAGATTTAATGAGTTTCTTCAAGGGGAGAGACATTTTAGCTGGTGAAAACACTCAACTTTTCCCTTCATTTTCCCCAAAAGTCAATTTATTCATGTGATTTCAAAGCATTATTTCACTGACTTTTATTGTGACCTTCAATTCTTTACTCCATTTGTGTGCTAAGTGGGGACATATGTAAATTCTCCTGTGGGAAAACAATTTTAACAGATGGGAAGTCTGTTCGAAAATTAGGAGGCCAGAGGGCTGGATGCAGCCGCAATATGTGGCATAGGAAGCGGGGGAAATCTCTCTTCAACATTTCCTTGAATGTACCTTAGGCNCTTTGCAGCAAGGGCACACTGCTGGCTCATGTTCAACTGGGTGTCCACCAGGCCCTTTCCTGAAAAGCTGTTTTCCAGCCAGGTGGCCCCAGTGTATACTGGTGCCTCGGATTGTTCCTCCTCAGGTGCAGAACTTCACGTTTCTTCTCGTTGAACTTCATGGTGTTGCTGTCAAGCCGTTTCTCCAGCCTGTCAAGGTCCCTCTGGATGGTAGCATAACCCTCTGGAGTACCAGTCATTCCTCCCGGTTTTGTGTCATAAGCAAACTTGCTGAGGGTACACTCGGCCCCATCCTCCAGGTCATTAATGAAGATGTTAAATAGGACTGGGCCCAGTACTGACCCTGGGGTACGCTGCTAGTTACTGGCCTGCAACTAGTCTTTGTGCCGCTGATCATTCCACTCAGATAAGCATTTTAGGATGAGATGAAATGTCCTCTGAAGCAGCCAGTGTCTCTCCACAAACCTTGGAAGGAGGGTAGAGTGACAGGAAAAAACCCACAGTGTAAATACCTACAACACGGCTCAGGGCAGATGAGCAACTCCCATGTCTTTGTGTTCACAATTATGTTGCCATTTGAATATAAATATCTTCAAGACTAACAGTGACTGACTGAATACACTGGGTTAGTATGATGAAGAACACACTGTTGGAGGCCAGCTAATAAATAGATAATGATTCCTAACCTTATTTTACCACTATTATTTTCCAGATTTCTCGTCTCAGATTGAAATCTCTGAGGCATTTTCCCCCATTTTTTCTGAAGTTGATCCTATGTTACTATATTCTGCTTTTGTTGTGAACTTTTCCAGAAATGATTTTTCCATTCACCCAAGTATGCTGAAGTTCTTATAAAGTATCATCTGTTAGTTCCATTAGGGCTGTTTATTTTCTCTTCCAGCTCTTACCTCACCAAATAATTAGCCCTCAAGATACTCTGCTACTTAACATTCCTTTTTCAAATAGTGTTTAGTTAGCTTTCTTTCTACATGATAGCACAATCACATGCATTGTGAATCCTGAGAGTGTGAATACATTTTAAAGAATAAAGTTTAATGAAATGCAGTAGAAAGTGTGCATGACTCAGATCCCCATATCTACTGCTTTTCCCTACTTAGATTTTTCAGTTTGTCCAAAAAAACAAGTCTGCCTGGCAAATGTGCTTATAAACTCATGCTCTGTGCTGTAGCGTGCTTCAAGGGCCTCATTCACCTCCACGTTAGTGCACATTGGTCGACTGAAGCAACATAATGAGAAATCAGGCCTGCTAGTCCTCATTTAGTTTCAGTAATTTGTTAGGTACGGTTTCTATTTCGAAATATCAATTTGGCATTTGGGAGAATGAGAATCTGGAGCTCCAGTGGCAGGCAACAGTTCTGAAGGTTGCAGATATCCCACAATATCCTTGGCTGGTGTAAATCGGTCTTGCCCCAGGAGAGCCTATGAAGCTAAAGTGATTTGTTTTAGATGAAGTTTGGCCTATGAAACACATTTCTGATCTGATAATGAACAGTCACAGTACCCAAGAGCACACGACATCAGGCCTCTTTCTCCTACAGATATATCAGGTTTGCAATAAGCATAGATAATAAGAAAAACACATTTCTTGCCATATGTTGATTTACAGTCCCTATCAACAGGATTATTGTAATGAATATGACAAACTGGATTTTTCCCTATGGGTATCTACTGGTGATTCTGTCTTGAGCATCCTTAGCTACCTTTATGACTGCCACACATAAACTGTGCTCAGCTTTTCTGCTCCTGATTTTCTGCAAATGTTGCATGTGAGATGCTCAAATCAATTTTATTCTTAGTTCTATTCAACTTGTCTGGATATTTTTGAGGTGGGACAGGAGATTTAATGAGTTTCTTCAAGGGGAGAGACATTTTAGCTGGTGAAAACACTCAACTTTTCCCTTCATTTTCCCCAAAAGTCAATTTATTCATGTGATTTCAAAGCATTATTTCACTGACTTTTATTGTGACCTTCAATTCTTTACTCCATTTGTGTGCTAAGTGGGGACATATGTAAATTCTCCTGTGGGAAAACAATTTTAACAGATGGGAAGTCTGTTCGAAAATTAGGAGGCCAGAGGGCTGGATGCAGCCGCAATATGTGGCATAGGAAGCGGGGGAAATCTCTCTTCAACATTTCCTTGAATGTACCTTAGGCTCAGGATGAAGAAAGGCAACAGGCGCTGATTGGGAGGGCAGAGGTGTACAGTACAACCCCAGACATCCACACACAAACATGTATTTACAGCATAACACACATTCACTGTAAATTCACGGCACTAAGCTTGCTCCCTTCTGCCTCACGAAAAAATGCCATCCATCAATCACATGCAAACCATTTGATGGGTGGACTGTTCGGTGGATAAGGAACTGGCTGGATGGTCACATCCAGAGGGTGGTTGTCAATGGCTCGATGTCCAGATGGAGAGGGGTGACAAGTGGTCTCCCTCAGGGATCCGTACTGGGACTGGTGCTGTTCAACATCTTCATCAATTACATAGACAGTGGGATCAAGTGCACCCTCAGCAAGTTTGCCAACAACACTAAGCTAAGTGGTGCGGTCGATGTGCCAGAGGGATGGGACATTATCCAGAGGGACCTGGATGAGCTAGAGAGGTGGGCCCAAGAAAACCTTGAGAAGTTCAACATGGCGAAGTGCAAGGTCCTACACTTGGGTCGGGACAATCTTCATTATCAGTATAGGCTGGGGGATGATGTGACAGAGAGCAGCCCTGCGGAAAAGGACTTGGGGGTACTGGTGGATGAAAAGATGGACATGAGACAACAATGTGAGCTTGCAGCCCAGAAGGCCAATCACATTCTGGGCTGCATCAAAAGAACCGTGGCCAGCAGATCCAGAGAGGTGATTCTCCCCCTCTACTCTGCTCTCATGAGACTCCACCTGGAGTACTGTGTCCACCTCTGGAACCCTCAGAAAAAGAAGGGCATAGACCTGTTGGAACAAGCCCACAGGAGGGCCACGAAGATGATCCGAGGGCTGGAGCATGTCTCCTCTGAAGACATGCTGAGAGAGCTGGGGTTGTTCAGCCTGGAGAAGAGAAGGCTCCGGGGTGACCTTATAGCAGCCTTCCAGTACCTGAAGGGGGCCTATAAGAAAGCTGGGGAGGGGCTGTTGGCAAGGGCATGCAGTGAGAGGACAAGGGGCAATGGTTTTAAACTAGAGCAGGGTAGGTTTAGATTAGACATTAGGAGGAAGTTAATTACAATGAGGGTGGTGAGACACTGGAACAGGTTGCCCAGAGAGGTGGTGGAGGCCCCATGCCTGGAGACATTCAAGGCCAGGCTTGATGAGGCTCTGAGCAACCTGATCTAGTTGAAGATGTCCCTGCTTGCTGCAGGGGGGTTGGACTAGATGTCCTTTAAAGGTCCCTTCCAACCCAATGCATTCTATGATTCTATGACTCGTTATTCCTTAATACTTCTAGGTATTGCAGTTTCTCTGGATGGTACAGTCCTGCCCTGATAAAGGGAGTGGAAAATGTTGCTGCCAGGGATGTTTTTAGTGAGAGTTGCTGGTGATCTCACACCGAAACAGGGAAGGACTCCTAAAGGCCATCAGCTAAATGACACTGGTTGACTCCCCTCATCCCCTTTGCACTGTAATTGTGGCCCTACCTTCTTCTCGGGTGGAATATGTTCCCGATCAGCACAATCAACCTTCACTTTTAACATCATGTTGTAAAGTGCAGCTCTATTCTGAAAAGTAACTATGTAAAAATGTCACCTTCTCACTCATCAGATTTGTCACTTTAATGTGTTCAGAAACAGATCTTTTCACTTTAATGACAAAAGTAAGTTTTTACTACTTTTTCTTGTGTTAACTCTATGGAGCAAATACAGATAAAACATTGGACTAGATTTAATTTCTTCTCAGCTGTGCAAGAACAATTTATTAACATTCAGTCATGAAACCAATTGCCAATTCTAATTTGCATTTTCTAATTACAGTCTCAGATCCACAAAGCCACCGGAGGCAGTAGATGAACAAATTTCAGGGTAAGTTTTATTTACAATGATGTTCTCAATGAAGTCATGACCTGAACAGTGTAAGTTATGATAAAGTGGTAAAAAGGAGACTAGCTTTCCAGAACTAGGTTAGATCTACAAGGCTGATAAGTGTCATAACATTTTATGGGTAGAGCATTGGCAAGACCTTAGGATGTAAGATGGAGCACTACCATAGCACATCACACTTTTAGCGATTTTCTTTTCAGAAAAATTGAAACAGCCTTGTATTTTAAGTGACACACTAAAAAGTCCATGTGAACAGGGAATGTAAACTAGTGCTTTCCTCTACGGACTAGAGTTGGGATGAAGTTTCAGATTTCAAAATCAGGTTGAGTCTTCCCTTCTCTGTGCAACATGACGGCTTGTTTTCTGAAGGTCTTTCCAAACCTCTCTTTCTTCCCTGCTCCTTTTGGTGAGCTCACAAAGATACACACACGGTCATGGAGCAGCTGGAAATGAGTGACATCTCTGGCACAATTTTTGCTGCTCTACCCATAGTCCTAGCAACTTTCCTTCAATTAATGCATTAGGAAAATCTGAGGGGCTCAGGGTAAGTAAATGCTGACGTAAGTTTGCAAGACATAAATACAGGGAAGAATTCCTTTAATGGGGCAGGAAGCTTGAAAACTAACAGGAGATTGCAAGGTGTAACGGGTGAGAGAGGGCTGGCTGAACACAATAAACCCCAGACTCACACAGTCTAATCTCCCTTAAATCTCTGTGCCAGCTTTGGGCTTTAAGGGGCTTTTGGATTCTGAAACAAAGCCACAAAAATACCATGTTTGTACTATTTCTTTTTAATGCCTGCGGACATTCATAATAAAAGGTACTATAAACATTTCGGTGTTGAGATACTTCTGTCCTTTCCATAAAGATATAAAAAGATCTTCCTCTTTGGGAAGATCAGGATTGTGAGTAGTAAACACATGCTTTAATTGACAACTTTGAGCCCACTAATACTCTCCTAATGCTGGCATGGTTGTATTTTGTTGTAAAACAGTAGTCTGGGCAAAACTGTGTTTACAATGGGGAGGAATCTTGCTTCTTACATGCAATATAGCCTTCCTTTCTCCATTCAACAGTTTTTGTGGCACTAAACTGTGATCACCCTTTGAATTGTATCAGCAGATAAAGATATGAACATTGCAAAGTAACTCAATGTTATTAAAAAAAATCCTAGGGTCTGAAAGTCCCATTTATTTTCATCTTACATTTTTATATCCAATATTATTTTAATGCCACTTTTATTAAAGTGTCAAGCAAGTGATGCTGTAATCAAGTGATTGTCAGGTCCTTTTTTATGATACTTTCTGTTTGTCATTTTAACAGTAAGAAAGCTATTGTCTACAAAAAGTCAGCATATGGGAAGGTCTTCATTTTGTAGAGGGAGTTATTTCCACCCCGCTTAGAAAAGGGACTCTGTTCTGAGGTTTTGGATCTCTAAGCAACCCCGAAGGTGTCACAATTACAACGATCTTCTGTACTTGTAGAATATAAAAGTGATTTGATTCATAATCCCTTTCACTTTGATGAAACCACTGGGAAGTGCTGTTCAGTGTAAATCGTAGCTCAGGTAGTTAAAGAAAAAGGCAGAGAATGTGGGAGACTGAACTAACACAAAGAAAAGAAGAGAGGGCATAAAAGTCTCATACTTAATTAGAAAGGGCCCTTTGCTGAATTTGATTCTCATTGTGACTTGGGGTTAAGCATCTACTTAGTCTTGTGGTGGGATGGCTTGAAGCAGAGCCCAATAGACCATAGGTATCTTTCCATTTAATTCTCCGGGTGATGGATTACATTCTTATCGAGCACAGGGTATGATTTATTAGTGGCTACCGATTTTTTACAACTGCAGGTTTGTACATTCATTACTTGAACTACATGAGCTAGGAAAATAACACTCTTTGTTTACAGCTACTACAAAGTAAAAATGGGCAAACCTTGAAAAACTGTCTCCTGTCTCCCTGCTTTCCTACATAAAGCAAGTTTCTTCTAGGTTTCTAGACAGAACTGTGCTTTCCAGGTGTTATAGCTGACTGGGAAGACTTTCCAGGACATACAAATGAAACCCTTCATTCCTAAAACGCTTTTTGCTAATTACGTTATTTTGGTGTTAATGGTTTCTCTCAGTTAAAAAGTAGCAATAATTTTAAATCAATCTGAGAAATATTTTTATTAAAAAAAGAAAATACAAATATCATGCAGTTGTTCACAAATGTTGAGTCAGTAACCACGGAAGTCAGGGTCTTCCCTTTTGCTCTCTGGGCACACTAATGACCGGGCTATAAAATGAATTTTCACTTAACTTTTCTTCTGGCCCAGAGTTCTTACACTCGTGACTGAAAATGGCCCAGCCTTGCCAGTGAAGAGGGCTGGTGCCTCACCCTATGCTGTCCTGGAAATTGTGGATTTCTTTGAGGTGCCTAACTTCCACAAGTTGTGAGGTCTACATATGAGCTGTCTTGGTTACTTTCCTGGAACTCTCCTAAGTCCATGACTTTGCAACACGGACATTCAGAGTGGCCAAAAGGGACAATGAGCAACTGCAGCAAAAAAGAAGTGTTCAAACTCTTGCACTATTTCTAATCCCTGTCCCCTTGGCAGCCCAGTCTTTTCATGCAGGATTTTTGACACTGGTATAACAACTGTGAGAGTGTTTATAGAGAGACAAGGGAGCCAGTCTTCAGAACTACTCAATAAAACTCCAATTAAATTTCTTGACAGCTGTTAAACCAGGTCAGAACAATTTTGAATACACTTCTCATTCATTTGGGAATCAACTGATACAATGATGAAGAAAAAGTAACAATGCATTTGTTTTCCAAGCCATGTTTTTAACAGCAAATGACAAAGCCAGGCAGTAGTTAGCTGTTTATGGCAGGTGACAAAGCAGAAAGAGTACAAGCTTCATTTCCCACAGACTTGGCTGGGCCTGCAAGGCTAAATATCAAATTGTTTTCATTCAATCAACATCCAGCAGCAGTCTGAAATTGAATTCTACAAAAGATTTCTTGGGGGTACATAAGCTTTAGGCACCCTCAAGTGCCACAACAGTAGAAGGTAACCACAGGAAGAAAGTCTGCCAAAAAAAGAGAAGCATGAGGCAAGCCATCTCCTAAGGCTGAAGATATTTATATTTATTGGCTTAATTGGATACATTCTTATTATGGTAATTAATGTAACATCATTAAGAAGTTCTATCAATTCTAATGGAAACTTTGCACCTTCAGAAAAACAAAGCAAAACAAAACAAAACAAAACACTTTTACATACATAATGGGACATGTCCCCCTTTGGCTACATGTCCCCAGATTTTGGCTAAGTACTTCTCCACTATCTGCTCTGCCAACTATCTCTTCATTAGCACCAGACCATAGAAACAATTTTTATGATCACAACCAGAAGGCCATAGGGATTTTGGAATTGCCAAGGCCGCCTTGGAACTAAAACTGGCAAGGGATGTCAAGCTCAACAGGAAGGGCTTCTTCAAGTATATTGGAGGCAAAAGGAAGACCAGAGAAGTTGTGGGCCCGCTGTTGAATGAGACAGGAGCCATGGTGATGAAGGATGCAGAGAAGGCGGAGTTATTGAATGCCTTCTTTGCATCGGTCTTTACTACCCAGCCGAGACCTCAGGAGTCCCAGGCCTTGGAGAAAGTAATGCCGAGAGTGCTGAGGGAGCTGGCGGAAGTCATTGCTGGGCCGCTCTCCACCATCTTTGAAAGGTCCTGGAGAACAGGCGAGGTGCCTGAAGATTGGAGGAAAGCCAATGTCACTCCAGTCTTCAAAAAGGGCAAGAAGGAGGACCCGGGGAACTACAGGCCGGTCAGCCTCACCTCCATCCCTGGAAAGATGATGGAACAGCTTGTTCTGGGCGTCATCTCAAGGCATGTGGAGGAAAAGAGGGCTATCAGAAGCACTCAGCATGGATTCACCAAGGGGAAATCATGCCTGACTAATCTGATAGCCTTCTATGAAGGTGTGACTGGATGGATAGATGAGGGGAGAGCGGTAGATGTGGTCTACCTTGACTTCAGCAAGGCGTTCGACACGGTCTCCCACAGCATCCTCATAGGGAAGCTTAGGAAGAGTGGGTTAGATGAATGGACAGTAAGGTGGATAGAAAACTGGTTGAAAGACAGAGCTCAGAGGGTCGTGGTTAGGGGCACAGAGTCCAGTTGGAGATCAGTGACGAGTGGTGTTCCCCAGGGGTCAGTACTGGGCCCAGTCCTCTTCAATATATTCATCAACGACTTGGATGAGGGGATAGAGAGCACCCTCAGCAAGTTTGCTGATGACACAAAGCTGGGGGGGGTGGCTGACACACCAGAAGGCTGTGCCGCCATACAGAGAGACCTGGACAGGCTGGAGAGTTGGGCGGAGAGAAACCTTATGAAATTCAATAAGGGCAAGTGTAGGGTGCTGCACCTGGGGAGGAATAACCCCCTGCACCAGTACAGGTTGGGGGCTGACCTGCTGGAGAGCAGCTCGGTGGAAAGAGACCTGGGAGTCCTGGTGGACAACAGGATGACCATGAGCCAGCAATGTGCCCTTGTGGCCAAGAAGGCCAATGGCATCCTGGGGTGCATCAAGAAGAGTGTGGCCAGCAGGTCGAGGGAGGTCATCCTCCCCCTCTACTCTGCCTTGGTGAGGCCACACCTGGAGTACTGTGTCCAGTTCTGGGCTCCCCAGCTCAAGAAGGACAGGGAACTGCTGGAGAGGGTGCAGCATAGGGCTACTAAGATGATTAGGGGACTGGAACACCTCTCTTATGAGGAAAGGCTGAGGGAATTGGGTCTGTTTAGTCTGCAAAAGAGACGGCTGAGGGGTGACCTTATTAATGCTTACAAATACTTAAAGGGTGGGTGTCAGGAGGATGGTGCCCGGCAACAGGACAAGAGGTAATGGGTACAAACTTGAGTGTAGGAAGTTCCATCTCAACATGAGGAGGAACTTCTTTACTTTGAGGGTGGCAGAGCCCTGGAACAGGCTGCCCAGAGAGGTGGTGGAGTCTCCATCTCTGGAGACATTCAGAACCCGCCTGGACGTGTTCCTGTGCAACCTGCTCTAGGGTGGCCCTGCTCTGGCAGGGGGGTTGGACTAGATGATCTCCAGAGGTCCCTTCCAATCCTATGATTCTATGATTCTATGATTCTATGATTTTGTAGGTAAGTGTGTCACTTTCATGGGGATAAGAAGACCAAAGGAAACATTTCTATTTCTGTTATAGAACACATCATGAAATGTTTGGCTACATCATTCATTCTAACGCCCCAAGAACTGCTCTGCTTCTTCATTTAGAAGAAAAGGGATAAATCTGTTCTTATAACTCTCTCTGCCAGAAGGCTTTCCATCCTTCTCATAACCCCCTCTGTCAGTTGCTCTACCTGAGTCTGGAAGGACAGCTGGGATTTTACGTGGGGATAGGGTGTGCAAAGGTCTGACTTTCCTTTCTGTTGCTAATCCAGGAGTCAGGTCTACCTCTGCAGTTTCAGGTACAGTAACGCTGCCAAAGCCTGAAATTAATCCAATAACCAGGCCCCTACTCAATGACCTTCTTCTGAAACACCCTCCTTTTGCAAAGCAGCAGACAATTAATGGGTGAAGATGTGAGCATTAGTGGGACTCTGAAGGTGCCACCTTCTGTGACTGCAGGGAGGTGAATTAAGGAGTGGGGATGCAGTCCTCCACTCTGATTTTGCTTCAAAAAAGCTCTTGTGCAAGAAAATAGTTTAAGAATAACACTATATAAAACAGAAGTTGTGATGAAATGAACTCCATAAAGACAGTTTGGGTGGAAGGTAATCTTTATGTGGCCTTTTGTTCATTGTGTTTTATTTTTTTTTAATTTAAAGGGTAGGAAACTATTTCTCTTGGTAGATTATAAGTACAGTGCATGTATATGTGTATGTATATCTATATACACATAGAGGCCAGTAATATTTTCTAGTGATGCCTCCATCTTATTCTAGTGCTCCATTTCTGTCTCTGAAAAAGCTCTTCAGGAGTCATGCACAGTTGCATCTATGTCTCTCTACCGTTATTCTCAATAAAGATACAAATTAGTGTCAATGGTGATTATTTTTTTTCATAGTATAGACACCTGTCCTCTAGAAACTGGACCTAAACCAGCAGCTAGTAGTGATTATTTCCAATCACTTCAGTGCTGGGCAGTATTCAAGGCAGTGACACAAAATGAAAAGCTCAGTCACCCATTACCAATCACCCAAAACGTACAGTCTCCCTGAATATATTTAATTCTTCAACTCTGATTAAAATAGCTTCATTAAAAAATGTATTCAAGGGCCCTGGAGTTTTAGCCTCTGATGCTTTTTATGTAGGCCAAAGAGTACTTGTTCTACAGGATTGAAGGAGGATTAATCAGCAAATTGGCTGCAACTTCCTTCAGAAACAGAATGCTGATTTTTAACTACTGTATTTTAATGGTATCTTCGAGCCTGGGTCTTGATTTTGTGGCATTCAGCATGTGACTCATGTTCTCTTATAACTTTGAATTATGCATTTTATCTTTCCTTCTGATTTTAGTTTTTACCCACAAAGAGCTCAGTCACTCCCAAATAAAACCAACTGGCATGTTTCTAAGGCTCTTTTGGTTTAGTTTCATTTCTTATTATTCATCAGGACTCAGAGACTCACAGTCCATCCCTGGACTGAGTACTTGTACCTTCCTGAGCATCTCTCATAGCCCTGACAACTGCCCTACCAAGTCAACTGTGTCAGTCTCTCACTTTCTCTCTCTCCAGGTTTTTCCTTCACTTTTGAGACTTCAGAAGCCTTGCTTTCCTCACAGGGTGGAATGGCAGTATTTTTTGAATGTTTATCCACCAGGAAATCTACCTGCTGATCTTCTGTGCTGCCTCTGCGTGCTTCCACACCGGTGCATAAAAAGCAATTGTGATTCAGATTAGGAAAGATCTTTCTGCATGTGAATCTCTGGCAGACAAATTGCTCCAATAGTTTAGTTGCCTGACTTATTCCCCTTTCTTGCTATTTATAGGACCACAGGATAGTTCAGTTTGCAAGAGACTTCATATTTGTAGCGCAACCTCCTGCCCCTAGCAGGGTCAGCTACCAGTTCATTGTCCTTCCACCACACACCACTTTGAAGAGTCTGGCTCCATCTTCACTGTAGGTGCTGGGAGGCTTCTATTGAGTGCCCCCAAAGCAGTCTCCTCTCCATCCTGAACAAGTCCGTGTCCCTCAGCTTTTCCTTATGGGGAAAGTGCTCTTCTCCTTCCGGTTGTAGTGGCCTCTACTGAACTCCCTCCAGTTCAGTGATGTCTTTCTTGAACTGGGGAGCCCAAAACTTGAGCCAGTAACCTAGATGTGGTCTAACAAGTTCTGAGCAGAGGGAGTAATCACTTCCCTTGCTTTGCTGGCTCTGCTTATATTCATACAGCCTGGGATACTGTTGTCCCTCAATGCTGTCAGGCCCACTGCTGGCCCATGCCCAGCTCACCGTCTACCAAACCCAAAGAGCACCTACAGCAGCGCTGCCCCACAGCAGAGCCAGACTGTGTTTCTGCCATTGGTTCCCTGCCTAGGAGCAGGGCTTTGCGTTTCTCCTCATCAAATTTCATGAGGTTGCTGTTGGCTGTTCCTCCAGGCTGCCCAGGTCCCTCTGAACGCAGCCCTGCCCTCGAGCATGTTGACTGCACCACCGCTTGGGTGTCAGCTGCAAAGCTTCCTCTAGTTTCTCTAGGCAGCCTCTTCTTCTCTCTTTTCACCACCTCCTTTTTCCTGGATCCCATTTGTTTTTATCTTAACTGCTTACTAAGCACAAGGTAAATTGCACTCTGCTCTGCTGTTAGAGCTAGCAAGCAGAAGGCTCCCTGCTTTAATCCAGTTCGCACTCCTTCTGACACACTCCTTTCTCATTCACAACATCCAACCACATGGGCCTGGAGAATGTACATTTTCTCACTGCTGCAGCAAGGTGTTTTTCTAACAGCAGTGTGAAACCTTAATCAAAGCTTACAGGAGCAAGGAATGCAACAGTGCACTTTTGTAACGCATCAGTAAGACCAAATGCCAGCTCTTTCAGTGCCAGCTGATCAGTGTAATCTCAGGCAAACCAGCTAGCAAACTGTGCTTTGAGAGTATTTCCAAACTGGATTCCCTCCTCTGATATGCAAATAGTTTTTAAAAACTTCCAAAATGCTATTTTTATTTTAATGAGTAGATCTCTTTTGTCATAAGAAGGCTTTTGTAATCTTCATTAATATGTTTTTTAAACATTGATTGTTCTCAGATCAGCATGGTTCACGGGTTCTGACAATTTTAAAGGAAGAGCTGGTCATCCTATATTTGCTTTAGTTTTCTGGTTTATCATACTAATTAAAGGATCATTAATTTTAAACACAGTAATATATGCAAAGCTCCCTGTAAATACAAAACTCAAAGCTCAATTACTGTTCCACATTTTGCTGTTCCCCTGTGGAAAAAATAGGGTAGGGGTCACTTTGTTCTAAAAATACACTCGGAGTATATTTTGCAGCTCAAATATGTGTCAGCAAGTATTTATGAATTGAAATAGGGTAACACCAAATAGATGATACTAAAAATGTCAATGAAAACATTAGAATGGAAATACACCTCCTATTTGTTTGTCAGCCAAATACTAAACCTGGACTAATGCTTTTCCTTTGCCAATCCTGTCTGTTTTTTTCAAGCTTGTGATTAGCATTAAAGAGGAAATCATGTGTTCTATGCGCCTGTAAATATTCACATATCTCATTTCCCTCAGCTGCTCTTTTGTCCCCTGACTGAGATATATGGATGTTCACCTGAAAAGCAAATGCCTGACTGTCATTACTCATGTCTGAATGCCAGCTCCAGAGCAAGGAGAAGCCAAGGCTCTTGAAATAAACAACAATCAGGGAAAGTTTCGACAAGCGTACAGGAATTGTACTTCTGACAGTGGCCTCTTGATGACAAGGCTGTTCCCTTCCAGAAGGGACCAACTGAAGAGGGAGATCAGTGTCAGGCGCAGGATTTGCCTGTGTCCTTTCTCCAGACTCCACTTATTAGTTGTATTGACAATGTCCAAAATAAAACTAAAAAGATAATAATACCAAACAAAGGATACTAAGGACAACAATGAAAGCATTATATAGAAATATCCATATTTATTTGTCAGCCTCGTCCAGAACCAGGTCTACTGCCTTCTTTTTCCAAGCATCACTCAACATCATACGTGTTTGGAGATCCCTGGGTCAATGAAATTCTTGGATGCTCTCTCCCTGTGTTCTCTAGAAGGTAAGGAATTGAAGCCTGACAATTTTTTTTTTAGCTGAGTACATCTTATTTAAGCATATTTAGCTTCCCAGTTCTTCATTTGCTACCTTAAATTGGAATAATTTGGGATTATTTGCCCTAGGTGTCTATAGGACTCCCAGGCAGTTCCAGCAGCTAGAGACAGGTTGGGAAATGGGATGGCAGCAGCCATCACCTTTCTCTTTGAACTTTGCCTTCACCGTAGTTAGGCACTGCTGCATGTTGGTTGTGCCACTAGCAGATGTCTTTGATGGTCATAATCCTCCATACTTTTCTTTTTTACAGAACAAATGTTGAAATCCATCAAACAAACAGCTTTATTTCAATATGCAAAGGTCTGTCTCATTTGTGCATTGCTAAAGCATATATCTAGAGTGGTAAAAACACAGTTTGCACTGAAAGTGAACACATCTAAATTAAGGTGAAGATCCTCAGATGCTCTCCTGATTGATGTTACAGCAGTATATGTACAGGTAAATAGATGTAAATACTTAAGCTAAGGTTTTGTACAGAAAGGACCCTACAGAAAGAAAGAAGGGACCCCAAGCTCCCAGCAGCTCAAAGCAGAACTATTTCATATGCTGACTAGATTTCTAGTCACTAGCAAGCAGATTCTTGCTGCGAGTAGTTAGTTCACTATAGAGCAAAACAGTGCTATTAGCGTGAGAAAACTTACTTTGGATGGTTCTTACGAACTACCTCTAAGATCTGAGACAGTCCCATGCAAGCACAGATACAATGCACCCAGGAACCATGTTTTTCAGCTCCCTGGGTTTTTCGAATAGAAAATGCACAACACTTACCAGATCCTTTTCCATTTGCAGCATAAATTGTTCCCTCAGCTGATAGTCTTCTGCAGATCTTTAATTTTTTGCAAAAGCAATTCACTGCGAAGAGTCTTTCTGTTTCAAGAGAAAAACAAAGAGAAGATGGAGAGAAAATGACAGGCTGAGGATGCCACACTGCTCTTTGCACCAGGTCATTCTCTTACCATGCTGATCAGAACAAGTAATCTAACCAGTAATGGCTTTTCTAATCAGGATGCCCTGTGTTGCATTGTAGTCTGGCCTCTCTCTAACAGTCATTAAATTCCCTGTGAGTTAGTTAACCCTTGTGTAAAATCAGACCAAAAATATAGATTTTTTCCAGTACCTCACAGATAAGCTGCTAGGTGTAATTTATGTTTGACAGACTTTTTAAGACATTTACAAGAAAATACTTGAGAAATTATTGATTTATCAAAATCATGCTTTCAGAGTAGGGTCATGTGAGATGTGAAAACACTTTCAATTATGTCATTCATAATGACAGTTTTTAGGACCTTTTTAGGATCTTCCGTCTCCAATATCAAAGAACCTGATCAACAATATTTATTGAAGTTAACTGCAAAAATGGTTCTGTGAGGTAGCGAAGGTATTTTATCTCAGTTTTATAAATGTGAGTCTGTCTTGCAGACAAACGGACATAAATCTTGCTGTGGCACACTGGGGAGGAGAAGGCAGAACAGGGAACGGAAATTTAGGGTGGAAGTCATCTCAGCACTTCAAACATTAAATATCCAGTCTAAAATCATCTCTGAGAGAGCAAGAGACATCTCCCAAGCACAGTATATCACACACTAAGATAGATGGCTGGGGCATGCTGCCCTCTGAAGATGTCTCTTGGGCCTGTCAGGAGCTCAGCCATTCCGGTCAGGCAGCCTTCTGAGCCTGAAGTCTTACCTTTAGTACTGCAGCTTCCAAAGTGACCATAGGGATACCTACCCATTGGGCTGCCCTTGCTTGTGCAACCTAGGTCATTCCTCCAGGCAGTTTATTTCCAAAAAAAGAAGCAGTAACAACGTCACAACTGACCATTGCATTCCATTTTTAAACCTAAACTATTTTTCTAATCAGGGTACAATAGTACAATACACCATTTCACAGAAGAAGGAAATGTTCTTGAATGTAACCAAAATAAAATGGCTTGCCCTGGCAGGAAAGCTAGCAGATTAGACCATTCTGCTCTGTAGTCTCCTCTGGGGAGACATACACTGTTCAGTCTGCATTTATTTTCAGGGGACAGGCTGTGCTGGTTGCAAGAGAAGACCAGCACTGAAATTGCAAACCACGTAGATCACAGATCTCTGTTCCCACACAGAGGAGACTCTTCAGTAAAGTCAAAATATTGCTGGTTCGGTTGCACCAGCCTTTCTCTAGTTTATGCTCTGAGTCGTGAAGGGAGACAAGGAGTCATGCTGTTCTGCTTACTCATGCAAAGGAAAGTAAAATCTGTTATGAAAGAATAAATGCAGTATGAAAGACCTAATGCCAGTCTAATCACTCTGCAAATCTTGATCTTAAGTGGCAAAAATGCCTGTGCTGCTCAGTGACAAAACCCAAGACTGAAGCCAAGTGGGAATGAGAAATCAAAATGCTTTAATAGCCTTGTTTTCTTTTCCATTCAAAGGCTTGCTTCCAAAAACTGGTTCATTTTTGCATTATTAACAAGTGATGTGCAATAGCAGTGAATCTGCAGAGTGGGACAGCTGGTGCTGAGGATCTGCAGGTCACACTATTCCCGTTTCAGGGAACAGTATACTTCAGCCAGTACCTCAGGTAGCTCTAGTCTCATCTCATGGATTGAATGCCCACTACTGGCTGGAACACGCTAAAGGGTCTCCTGAAGCCTGTCATTTTATTTGGTTCAACCAAGAGCAGTCCATGCTCAGAGCTTGCATGCTCAGAGACTGCTCCGTGGCCCAGTGCAAGGTACACAGGGACAAATGGGAGATTTTCTTCAAAAAATATCCTTAGCCTGCACTAAAACACTCATCTAGATTCACTAGACATTGTTTTCAAGGACTTGCTGGCAAACAAAAACTGCATGGCTGGGCATTTGACTTTCTGTGCCTTACTCTATACTACTGAAATTAGGTTGTCAGAGCCACCTAATAAACATGCAGCTCATACTTGAAAGAGGAACTATTTTATAGGAGCATTACACCATATTTCTAAACACCAGCCTTTATATTGGCACCTTTTACCAGAATAAACTGCCTACAAGATTACATTTTCCACACTCCTCGCTAACGTAGCTACTTCAGCAAGAATTTTTCATTTAGATATTTCATAAACTCTGTGAAGTCTACACCATTCTGAACCAAGAAAAAAATCCCAGGAAGGATTCCTGGCAGACCAGAATGCTCTTCATAAGCACATTTGATTCCAGCAAAACAAATCTGACCTCACACACTGAACGCGTGCTCCATGCCAGTCTTAGCTGCACTAATCGGATATTTGTGTGAGCTAGAATCTGCTTCGAGTAATGCTTAAATAATCATGGAAAGAATGTGGCCCAACTGTGAGAAAACTTTAATCCCCTTTCCCCCTGAAATGCACGTGCACACAATAACACTGTGCAAAATTTTAAACACATCTTTCCTTTGACCTTTTGTGGTCTTCAGCCCCATTTGGGGGCTGATTCCCTGTGTCACATTATACATGAATTAACTTCATGTTCTTCATAGTGCCAGAGACAACAGAAAACAAGTCTGTTTTGACATCTGAGGTCTGGATCCAATAAAAGACATGGGTACTTCAAAATAAAGTTCCGCAAGGACTCTGCAAGGGCTCCTTGCTCTTGGGGTGAAACCCAACGC
Organism: Dromas ardeola; assembly: GCA_013398915.1. Taxonomy (NCBI): domain Eukaryota; kingdom Metazoa; phylum Chordata; class Aves; order Charadriiformes; family Dromadidae; genus Dromas; species Dromas ardeola. The sequence continues at coordinate 296,528 of VYZM01001926.1, read as the reverse complement.
TGAGATTTGGCTTCAAAAGGCAGCTATAGAAGAGACGTGATACCTTCAGTAGTAGCCATCTAAGTCTTGTCATTATGAAACGCTAAGCACAATGGAAGGTCTTAAACCTCTCCATCAAAAGAGTTTAACTGAGGCAAGACTTTAGGAATATACCTTTGTACATATTTTCATATACATACCTGCCCTGCATACACACACATATATGTAAGTACGCATACAGTCTGGATACACAGCACAGTGTCCTGCTCACTGGACAGGAAGCTACAGCTGGTATTTGCAAGGATGGAGACAGTCTCTTCTTTGCAGTAAGCAGAGTTGGAAGTGCTAAGGTGGTGATGTAGAAAGTAGAAAAACCAAGGCCACTTCCTTCTTCAGCTTGTGCGGTTGCAAACAACACCTTCTAGTAGCTTCTTCTAAGTCTACAGGCAAGAAGCCTTATCTGGATGTGGTTGGCGTTCATGTCTCTTCTTAACTTGATCCCACAACATAGCAAAGCTCTTCAGTCTCTGGGCAAAAACAGAAGCATGTGCATTTCAGGAGGTGTGGTAGTCAGGGCACTTACCTGCGAAACAGAAGATTCAGACTCTGATATTAATATCCAGGATCCTTTCTGGGGTTTTATCCAAAGGAATAAACAGCTGAATAACTGGTAACACATCTCATAGAATCATAGAATTGTCTAGGCTGGAAA
>VYZM01001926.1:242234-295530 GCA_013398915.1 Dromas ardeola | reverse complement strand
CCCAGCTCCCTCAGCCGCTCCTCATAAGACTTGTTCTCCAGACCCCTCACTAGCTTTGTTGCCCTTCTCCGGACCCACTCCAGCACCTCAATGTCGTTCTTGTAGTGAGAAGCCCAAAACTGGACACAGTACTAGAGATGGGGCCTCACCAGTGCCGAGTGCAGGGGGAAGGTCACTTCCCCAGTCCTGCTCACCACACTGTTCCTGATACAAGCCAGATGCTGTTGGCCTTCTTGGCCACCTGGGCACACTGCTGGCTCATATTCAGACGACAGTCAACCAACACACTGAGGTTCTTTTCTGCCAGGCAGTTTTCCAGCCACTCTTCCCCAAGCCTGTAGTGTGGCATGGGATTGTTCTGAGCCCGTGCAGGACTCGGCACTTGGCCTGCCCTGCCCTCCAGAAGGTACCAACGTTACAGAGGAAGACTGATCCCTGTTCCTGTCCTGTCTCATGAAGCTTGCATTTTTGTCCCTGCAGGTCCTGGCACAATGTCCTTGCCCACCACCTGCAGAGCCACACAGTGCTTTGCTGGAGTTAAGGCAGAGCCAAACATTCTGACTGGGAGCACTGATGTCCCTGGTCTCCTGAGAGGCTGTGCCAGATGTCACTGTGCAGAGGGGGATCTCCTTTGTCAGCTGTATGTTTGAAAGTGAATTGTCAAGTTTTCCGGCAGAAATAAACAGCTGGATGCTCAGATCAGGCTAAGTGGTAATTTTTCCAGCCTTGCACTGGAGCATAACTTTGGGCACTTGGGAACATTTTGTCACTAAAACTCAGGTCTTTCAGCTGCTTCAGCAAGCTAGGCACCATGGGGAGGGCAAGGAGAAGTGCTCTCTTGCGTACCAAATTACATGTAACTTGCATCCAAAGCTCTTAAATACTGTTTTGTTCTCAAAGACCTTGAAAGTGAAACTGGGCAGAGAGCAGCAGCATGAGACTTTTGCAAAATTTCTCAACTGTGTCTTGAACCTGTTTTACACAATGACATCCTATTCCAGATCCAGACTAGAATCTGGTGAGACAAATCCCTAGGAGGAAGGCCAGAAAAAGTTGATCCCAGGCTATGATCATCAACCATCAGCTTCTGGGGTATATGTATGCATCCCATAGAGGTTCCAGGTGTTTCTGATCTAGAGACACACGAGCACATCTGGATATGGGGACAACAGCTCTCTAATTACTGCATGAAATTAGACTGGCTCGTTACTTGCACAGAATAAAAGTGTGATATTGGTAATGCAATAAAATATTTCAAATCTGGAGCTGATTGTAGAGCTATAAAGGTGATTCTTCGCTTGCTGCCCTACCTTCAGCACTGTTTTATTTTCTCCAGATGGCTCTAGTTTTGGCCCTGAGTCCATTTCCTCTTCTGGCTGTCACTGCAACAGTTGAACTACACTCAGGAGGTCAGGCTAGACTGCCAGACTGTCTGGCAGTCATGCTCCTTGGAGGACTGTATCTGGCACCTTTCTCCTTTGGAGGGACTAGGATGCTCTTCAAAATGCTGTAGTACTGCATTTTCAGAGAGGGAATCCCCGCATGGCCTCTGAACAGTTCCACTTAATGATGTGCCAGAGGGCAAAGTGATGACAAGCTTAATAAATTGCTCCAGGGCCAAAAGTCCAGTGGTACTGAACACATACACAAGTTTATTTGAAATCTTGCATCTTTGTACAATGCGGAAGGCGAACACGTGAGCAGTTACTCTAATTTGTCACCCTGTTGATCTCAGAACTATCCTTGGGTCTGGCAGAGATACCAGCCCGAATGGTTTCACTTAGGGTTTCTGCAGCAGTCTTTTACTGATTGAGCAGCTTGGAGAATGGGGTTTCATATTTGGAAGGGTCAAGGTGCCTGAACTGGCAGCACATACTTGACTTCAGCTCCAGGCACTGCTTGGAGCTAATCAAATTCCTACCTTCCTTATGGAAGAAGAGCCCACCTTGTATTTTATTCCAGTTCTTTTAAAAGGGGAGAGGAAAAAAAGGGGGTGCTTCAGACCATGGCACTGTCCTTTTTCTTCCCTTAAAACCAAGGGCTGGTTCATGCACAGTGGAATCCCCACTTGTTTGGCAGGAGTGCATGTATCTGTGATAACTGGGCAGCAGAGGCCACTTACATATGGGAGTTTCCACAGTCCTCCACAAGCAAGGAGCAAGACCATTACAGCTGTCTTCTGCAAAGTTCGTTGCAAAAATTGTGGAAGAGAGACAGATTAATAGGAAGATATCCTTAAACAACCCTCTGATATGGCCAGTGGGAGACAGCCTGGTCTGTGTACTTCACATAGACACACTGTTAAAAAAGGCAAGTGAAATGCATTTAAGCAGCTAGCTGGAATAAACTAGTTTTAAAATACCTGGTATTGTTCATTCTACTAATTTTATATGCAAAGTAAAATGATTTTAAGTGAGTTTCTGATGAAAGAATAAAGTGGTTACAAATAAAGCTTAGAACCAAATGGTGAATTACAGTGATCTACTGAATGAAGAAATCTGCTCAGTACATTTTATTAATCAAGCAGATGGAGAAAAACCATTTACCTTGGGTCTGTGAAAGTAAAGTGGTCTTCACCAGAATATTAAAGTTCCTGAGGTAGTTTGTACTGAGAGAGCAAACAGACAGAAAAGGCACAAATAAAGCCTGATTTCTCTCTCCACATCTTCCCTTTTCCTGGAGAGGATAGCAAGTTACCCAGATTTCCCTAAATGTGACATTGATCATTAACATACCTAGAAACTTTTAACTGAAAACAATAGCACCTTCTTTTGTATGACTTTTTCCTGAAAACACACTTGTCTGTCTTGGACAGAGAAAGCATTTGCATTACCAGCAACTGGACTCTAACATCCTTCTGAGTCTCCGAGAAGACAAATTGATCTCACCTAACTCTAGATATCCAAGACATAGTCATCAGTGTCTGACCTAGCTCAGAGATCCTTTGGTAAGGAGGGAAATAGATACTTTTAGAGCATGACTTGGTAGCTACTTCAGGATGAGATGAAGAGCACCTTAGAAGCTCTCATTTCTTTCCATTGGCCATAAAGAAGTTCTAGATATAGATGTCCACCCTGTAGATGTCGACAGCACTGAAGTCCACAGTAGGGGAATTGTGGCACGCATCCCTGGGGGTAGGTGAAAAATAATATTGTTGCTCTTTACACCTTGATGAGCTCAGAAGTGGATAAGCAACAGAGTTATTAGGTGTCTCCGTCAGCCATTTCCTGCTTTGCACTTCAAGGCCAATATCTTGTGAACATTAGCACAGGTGTTTGGCTGCCATACTTTGAGTAATCCACTGATTTCAAAGGTAAAAGTGCATATGTGCATGTGTTTTAGCATGATTAAGACCTACACTGCAAGTTATTTCAATATTCCCATGACAGTTTAATTACAGAAAATGGACACTGACTGCAGTTTCTGTTGAAAGGTTGAATTAAGGATTGTGAAATAAGTAAGATTTTACATGCTCTGAAGGGCTTTTCTCTAGTCTCTACCTTCTCCCATGTATTTTCTATCATCTTTCTCAGTAAAGTTAATCTAAATAGCTGTAAAACCGGACTAAACCTCTTGTATGGACACTGTTATTCAGGAAGAAACAAGGCTAAATTCAATTTCATTTATGTCACTTTTAAAGTCCAAAGTGAAGTAAATTATAGTGACTGAAAGTAAGTTTCATTTTGCATAACAGTTTCCAGTGGCATGGGGGATTAATGTAACTTCAATAATCAATTTCAGAATCACTATGTTTAATTCAGATCATTTTCCCTCAGCATCAAAATGTAGACAGTCTCTAAATGGGAGTTATTTGCTATAGTGCATAAGCCCTTAAGAATGGATTAAGAATACTCTTTGAAAAATAAAAGACAGTCCACTTCAGTTGACGGAGAACCACAAAATGAAATGTAACAGTTCTCAATCAGCTACTAATTATGGCCAGTATCAGTAGGCACGCCGCACTTCACCAGAGGTCTGCTGACACAACGCACTGTCGTGTGATAACGGAGCAGTGGAAAACATAATTTTTAAAGCAGCGTGATCACACTGAATTTGGATGCCCTGATTCTGTAGCGCTTGAAAAGGCCAGTTTGCTTGAGCTCTTCTCCAAACACATCCTGTCCTGTAGGTCACAGATTAGACTTTGATACAGGCTTAGGTTTCAGAACAGCTTTTGCATTCCAAAAATATTGTCGCAGACATGGGATTGAACGGTTAATTTGGCAGGATATCATTCTTTTCACTAGCACTGTGGCATACGGGGGTGGAGGAGGAGGAGAGATGGGAGGGAAAGGTGGTCGTTTTGCATTGCTTCTCGGATCGCACTCTTTTTCTTTTTTTAATGCAGTCATCCATTGCAATCACTCATTGAATAAACTTGGCAGTCACAGGGTCCAGATGTCAAAGCCTGGCTTTGACTGTAACTCTCCAACACTGGCATTTGGCTGTGCCATTGGCTTATTCACGGGCAGCCCATTACTTATTTTAAAATGGTAAAGCTGTTGAGTTAGCTTAATTGTCTCCCTGCATTCAATTAAATTATTTGCGAAGTAGCCATTTTCTAGCCACAGAAAATTCCAAGAAGTGGCCAAGAATCTGTAACTTCATCCTTATTTCTTCATACTAGGAGGGATCAAATAATATATGGTTAATTAGCTACTTCCCTAGTAATCTAAAATCACTAATCCTGTTATTGAATTCAAATACCTCAATCAGTAAGGAAATCAGTAAGGAACATAGAAAGCTCACCCTAGTCTGCTTTTGTGTTTGCAAATCTATTGTGGATGCCTGTAAACAGTACAGAAATGCCACAGTAACTTGTGCATTAATACGGTCAGGCTCAGAGATGCCTATATACCAAATTTAATTAGAGAAAAAAAAATCTTGGAGGATATGAAAGCATTTCTCTGAAGTGCTGCAGTATTCGACAGCTGCAGACGTGCACCAGAGCTTGCCACCTTCTGTGGGGAGTCTCAGTTTTCTTATACAAACTCTTCAGCATGAACAGGGACAGCTGATCTGGGCCCATAATAAAAGGGTTGAAGTCAGATTTCTTTTGCGGAAAGAGCAATGTGCTACCCATTACATCTGGGATGTATCTGTGGAGCTATATATTGTTGCGCAGCGATGGGGGAGGGATGTGGGAGATGTGCCATCATTTCAGCTCTTATAAAAGAAAAATGAAAGGTATTAGTTGGCGAAAAAAATGCCATTACTACCAAGAAGAATGAAGATCGCAAGGAAAAAAAAAAGAAATTGAAAGCAAATGCATTACCGTACTGTTTTTAAATATTAATTTCTATGAACTAAAGCTACTGTTCATTTTTATTGACTAAAGGTGCTTTGCATTAATATTGGAAACCTCTATATGGAATCTACTACATTTTAATTATTTCTTGCCCTGTCTGGGATATTAATGTTGTGATTACCCTTGAAAGAGTATTACCAGTGATGATTTATGCAAAACTCAGCTAGTTCTATGACTCTATCAGTTTGAATTAAAACAAGCAATGGAGGAAGTATGCTGCTATCATGTAAGCTGTAGATCATCATTATTTCAGTAGTTGGTGTGGTCAGTGTACTTAAAGCATTACCTTCGGCCAGTGTTCTGGAACCCTTCCTTTCCTTGAGCAGCAAATCACTAAGGGAGAAGAAATTTAGAGATTTGGCTTCACAGTCTTTGATTCAGGACTATAATAATCCCATAAAGTAATGTGTTTCATCTCCTGCGCTTTGTTTAGATTCAGCATTTCAGGCCAATGCTTTTATAGTTCAACTGTTAATGGCTGAGCTGGCCAGAAAGTGTGTTTAATAGATACAATTTTCTGATTGTGTTAAGCTCTATATGATACATCTCCTGGCACTCTGTGCTGCTGGATTTAATCATAAAGTATTTGTACCCACTGAAACTGAGTTACTGCAAATGCTCAAAAGGCTCATTTATCTCAAGGACTTAAGATATCTGGAGGTCAGAGGGTGTCGCGGTGAATCCCAAGGATCTTGTTTCTCTAATTACTAATTTGGCTATGGTTGTTTTAAATCTCCTCTAGAGTTGGCAGCTCCTTCCTAAACCTATTCCAGAGCCTGTCAGAGCTTGCTTTCCTGGTCGACAAGGGGCCGTTCTGCCTTCCTGGACAATGAGAGGCCAGACCATGACGTCTGATCTTACTGGTAGCTTTGCTTTAGTCTGTCCAAAATATCCGCTACTTCAGTGTCTTAAACTGGCACCACTGAACCTGTACTCTGATCTAACTCACTTGTCAGGGGGCCTATGGCTACGACACAATATTTGCCATTTGATCCCCAGGACTAGAATGTTTTTGGGAGAACAGCAGAGGCTGTGGAGGCAGCAGCTGGTAAAAAGTGAAGCTTTCACATGGCAGAGCTCTTGACAGCATTAAGCAGACGTGTGTCGTTTGTAAAAAGAACATTTCTCTGTTCTCCTCCTGGATGTGGTCAGTCCCACAGGAGGCCACATGAAAGCTGTAGTACAAAGACAACATCAGAGCAGTGATGCCAAGGGACAAAGTGAGGAAGTTTATTTTATTCTGTTTTTCTTACTGTCTCAGTGTAAATGAGATAGATACCGAGATACTCCATGGCAAATCTCACTCTAGGTTTCCTCCACAGGAAATGCAGTAAGCAAAGGGTAATACAAGGCCACATTTGTCATCAGTGATGACCCACCCCCTGGGAGATGTCCCTTTCCCTCAGCCCTGTTTTTACTCCACACTATAGCTACTGAGCCATCCAGGTGTGAAAATGCTAATCACAAATTTGAGTTAAAAATTCAGATTCTTGGATGATAATCAGCTTAAAAAGGGAGTCACGGAAGCTAGTGCGCTGCATGCAGGACATCTAGGCCAACCAGAAGGAAACGTAGAAAACAGAGTGCCTGAAATCCTGTCATCTTGCCTTTAAGGTACACATGAGGAGCGGCTGAGGTAACTGGGGTTGTTTAGCCTGGATAAAAGGAGGCTGAGGGGAGACCTAACTGAAAGAAGGTTGTAGAGAGGTGGGGGTTGGTCTCTTCTCCCAGTAACAGGCAACAAGACAAGAGGAAATGGCCTTAAGTTGTGCCAGGGGAGGTTTAGATTGGATATAAGAAAAATTTCTTCACTGAAAGGGTTGTCAAGCACTGCAACAGGCTGCGTAGGGAAGTGGTAGAGTCACCATCCCCGGAGCTAGTTGAAAGATGTGTAGATGTGGTGCTGAGGGACATGGTTTAGTGGTGGACTTGGCAGTGTTAGGTTAACAGACTCAATGATCCTTTCCAACCTAAACAATTCAATGATTCTATACTTGCATTTTTAACTTACTGACTTGGTTGAGAATTGGTTTTATAGTCTAAAATCATTGTGAAAACCATGCTTTCTCTTAAAATATGACTGATGAGTCATATAAGCCATATGACTGCCTTGTCATGCTGCCAAGGCAGCATTGTTCATTCCTTGTACAGAAATGAATGAAATAGAGATTCTGTTCACCAAGGAAAAGGCTTAGGTTCTCTGCAGCATGGGAGGGTTCAAACTCACCATCCCAGGAAAGAAGCCAAACCCTGGGATAGGATCACTTTCTGCACCACCTTCTGAAACCAGGGGCATAACAAGGAGAAATATGAGATTCATTCGTCCAGCTTTCTGCAGCCTTGGGCAGAGTGAAGACCCTCTGTTGTGAGATGGGATCTCACAGAGTTCCCTCAAGGCAAAGAACAACTTGGGCCCAGGTCTCTGGCTCCATGTGTGGGTACCAGCGTTTAAACTGTTGTATAAAAGGCATTGTATTGCACGTCTATTATCCACTTGAATAGTTTTGGTTCTTCAGAAGAATACTTACAGTACTATATGTTCAGGAATATGTTTTGCAGCCACAGTGAATAAAGGTGCTTCCCTGCAACCCTCACTTCAGTTTCTGGCATCTGGAGATGAACAAGAGTTTTGATTCAACCCTTCTTAGTGTTTCTTGTTGGCTAGCTCTAGACAGTGTTTTGCTCAGTGTGAATTTTTGAGTCTCCAGACACCATGCACAGAGTGTGCTACATATGCCTTTCGGCTTCCACTCTGGGATCAAAGCATCCACTCTGTGCCTCTTCTCTCCTACACCTTCTCTTTTCACTACAGAAAAAGTCAAATGCTTTCTTATATGACATGTGGTTTACAAAAGCATTTCTTCATTTCCTGTATTGACAGGGAAATTTTATGAGGTAACCTAGAAAAAACTATCTGAAGACACAGTACAAAAAAGATAGGGCATGAGGAAAATATGTAAAGAGAACATGTGGAAAGCTACTAGTTTAACCACTGTTATCGTTACTCAGACGGTGTTGGTGAAACAATGAAGAGGCCATCACAATTATCTGGAGCTAAAATTACAGGATCTTTCATGAAAACCCACACATGTGTGCAGCTGTATGTAAATTTAGGAATATATCTACTAATGGCTACTGAAGAGAAGCTGAGAAGTTTTAGTTGTCTTTCAAAACACCTGGATGTGCGCTTGCTGTGCTCCATTCAAACAAGTATGTGAAGTCATCTAAAACATTCTGCTTCTCTGCTTGATCATCATTACAGAGTTTTTTATGGTATGGTTTCCTTGACAGAACCGTAAGTTTTCATGTTGCTCTGTGTACAACACTCACTGTGGGTAGGAACCACAAGGAACAACTTTTCACCTCATCATTAGGCAGATTATTGCTATCCGGAGACCACTCCATGGGCACTGTGACCAGATACAGGGAGTGTGCTCACACCACCTGGGAGTATGTAGGTTGGCACCCTCTCCTCATCACTGGAAAGAACCACCAAACATCTTTTTCCATCTGCACTGTAGGTGATAGTACCTACCTCCTGCCGGCTGAGATCACACAGTATTTGCTATAACAAGTTGAATAATGGCTTCAGCACCAGCTATTTAATGAAGGAACATATGTACTTTTGAGTGGCTGTCATCAAGATAGGTACCCTCAGTGTTGACAATGAGAGCAGCCCAAGTGCTGTCAGAATAGCTGCGCTTTGAATCACTGCTTCTGGAAACTTTTTTTTTGGCACAGCAAAAGAGGAGCCTCTGGATCGTTCTCATCCAGCCTGACACCACTGTGGGCAGTAGGCACACTTACAGAGCGAGGGAATGTTCTCAATGCAGCATGTGGTTTACCACATAAAGGCAATATGCTCCAAAAGGCAAGTGGCCAGTCCTTGAATCCTTCCCCATTGTACTGGCTCTGGCTTAGCCCCACACAGCTCACGGATCGACCAGGGATCTCTACCAACCTGGCCCAGTGGGATGACCACGCCAGGCTACCACTGTGAATCATGAGTACAGTTGACCTGTTCTGGGCCCCATGAAAAAAGGGCAAGGAGGGAGAGCATGTACAGATGTTGAACAGCTTCCACAGTTTACTAGAATGCATTTTATTTATGTGAAGCTTTTTATTTATAATGAAAAAGGCCTTAAAAAAAAAAGAATGCAACAAACAGCAAAATGCTATGTTTGAGGTTTCAATCCAATGCCCTCCAAAACAGCCACCCAGAGCACTTACTGATTCCTCTCCTCGCACAACTCATACCGTGGGTTTTATGCTAGATGTGAACCAGTAGTCCTCCTGGACCTGGGCCAGAAGTTGAGGTTGCTGCTGTTAAAGCCACTTTGTGTACACTACATGTTCTCTAGGGCTCTCTGGACTTTAGCCTGGCCGCTTACTGCTCCTAGCTGCAGGACTGGAGGAAGTCTGAAAGCAGTGGCCATTGATGGCCCTCCGTCAGAAACAGCTTTTAACAGTGTACAGCTGAGGGTACAACATGTATGTGAAGAGGGAAGAGGATAAGTGGTGTAAGGGCTGGAGAGATTGCAAGGGTACCTTTGTGGACCTCTGTGTGCGCAGGGGGTACTGGGTTGAAAACACACACACACTTCAGATCAGCTCACACTAGTGAGCAGTAAGTGTGCTCCAGATGACAACTTCCAAACATGCAACATCTTGCAAGCAGATGAGGGCTGGGAATGAAATCCATTTGTGCCCCAATGAGAAAATATGTACATACTTTCAGAGACTTGTGCTTTAAATTTTAAGTTTTAAAAAGAAGAAATAATTTTAAGTAGTTTTCTATTTAAAAGACAGAGGGGTAGAATTAAAGTTCCTACCAAAGGAAGGGGAGTGACAAAAGTTTTGGGCCATATGAACTTAAAAACTCATCAAAGAAGGTTAAATATGAATGAATATTCATCAATATGCAAACTATTATTTAACCAGTTGTCAAAATGATTCCTGAAATATGTCTTTGAAGTCTAATAATGTATAAAGCATATTGTGCATTTGTGTGTGTGTGTATACACATGTACAAATAAAACATTAAGAATTTTTATATATGTTCATTTATAATATATGAATTAAGAATAATTTATTTTCCCATTCCATTTCCTATTATTTTAAGTTCCAGGTTATCATATTACTACTTAAAAACACAGAAGACTGCCTTTCAAATACAGAACAATGCGGTTTTTCTTTATTTGAATGATGTGCTATTCAAAAACCCTAAATCAAATTTTAATTTAACCTACCCTATTACATGGGGTGAAACATATAGCCTTAGGGATGAAACACATCTTCCAGCTTCCAACATTTTTGTATTACATGTGGTGGGCAATATGATTTCTCTGCAATATGAACACTAAAAATGGGGATATCAGTAAAAATACAGTAGTTCCTTTGCACATAGTGGAGGAAAATCCAGTTGATTCTAACGTGAGTTCAGAATAAGGATCACTGGTTAAGAAAACTGAAATTGCATTTCAAACTACCTTTCCTCCTTTAAACTTGCACAGTAAAGGGAAGAGTATCGTTCTCATTTTAAGGTTCTACTTCCAGCACTTTACAGTAAGCATTTTAAAACATTTTGCACTTCATCTTTTTCTTAAGAAAAAAAAAACAACAAAGGCTATTGATGGAATGAGTAACAGTGGGATTCGTTAACATTCCTAACAGATTCTTGAAGAATCAGAAGACATCCAATGCTTTCAATCTGTGTGCAGTACCTCTTTACATGATAGCTTGCTACAGTTATGTCAACATGTCAATGAGAAACATGAGGCTATTGCAGAAAGTGTGACTGAAGAATAATCCAAGAAGATGGAAATTAATCCAGGAAGGAAAGGCCTCCTGAGAAGCTTTCTAAAACTCTGAATGAGCAAGCTCTCACTGAGGGTGTGTTTTCCAAATGGCAGTACAGGAGGAAGCTTTTAGGTCTAGTCAGCTTCATGATAAGACTGAAACTTGAGCAGTACCAGAGCCTGTTTTTACAGCCTGTCAGCAGAGGCACACCACCCACAATTAGTATAATGCCCTAAGGAATGTCATGTATTTGGGGGTGGCAGAGCACTGGAACAGGCTGCCCAGAGAGGTGGTGGAGTCTCCGTCTCTGGCGATATTCAAAACCCGCCTGGACGCATTCCTGTGCAACCTGCTCTAAGGTGACCCTGCTCTGGCAGGGGGGTTGGACTAGATGATCTCCAGAGGTCCCTTCCAACCCCTACAATTCTGTGATTCTGTTTATCCACCACCTCAAGAGTACAGTCATACAAATACTATTGTCCTTCTTTTACTTGGACCTATGAGTTTCTCAGAAATGCTTGTACAACTAGTAACCTTCTGAAGCAACTGAAGTGCTTTCCTGTACCACACTAACAATTTCCCTTCAGTCAGGTCTGATCTTAGTTCAGATCAACTTGGTAATCAGAAAGGGTCTTTACCCAAAAATGTCATGTGTCCCAAGAGCCACCTAATAAGACAGCAGTCATGTGAATATGAAATAACCAGTAAGGAAGCAGGGATATTATCAGAGTCCATAGCTATTTAAGAGGCAGAGTGAACAAGACTAAGGCTGAATGAGGCTAATTATGTTTTCTATCTATGGACCTTGATGACTAAAAACAAACCAGCTAGAATAAGGTAAATGGAACCTCTTGGCTGACTCAGCAAAGTCTTCTTTCCTGTTGTTCTGCACTGGTCCCACTGGTCTGTTCCCCAGTCACAAATCGCTTTTCTGGGATGTATGCGTCTTGGTGTCCCTGTTCACAGCTCCTGGGAACCTATCACTTTTCATAGAGACTTAGCACTCCAGTCAAATTTCTGAGACAAACCTTTGCTGGCAGGCGTATGCATAAGCAAGGAATCAAACAGAGTATGTTTTGATCCATCCTTTGATCAGAGAAATCTTTCCAAGGGTCACCCCATCTTAGAATCCTTGTTCAGCTACAATCTTCGAAAACTAAGTGGTCTACTTACCATAGAATCATAGGATCATAGAATCTTCATGGTTGGAAAGGACCTTTGAGATCATTGAGTCCAAACATACACACACACACAAAAAAAAAAAAATAAAACAAACCTACAATCACTGCCACTAGAGCATGCCCTGAAGTGCCAAATCTACACGTTTCTTAAATACCTCTAGGGATGGTGATTCAACCACCTCCCTGGGCAGGCTGTTCCAGTGCCTGACCACTCTTTCAGTAAAGTAATTCTGCCTAATGTCTAATCTAAACCTCCCCTGCCGCAACTGCAGGCCATTTCCTCTGGTCCTGTCATTATTCACTTGGGAGAAGAGGCCAACACCCACCTCTCTGCAACCTCCTTTCAGGGTGTTGTAGAGGGCAATGAGGTCTCCCCTCAGCCTCCTCTTCTCCAAACTAAACATGCCCAGTTCCCTCAGCCTCTCCTCATATGACTTGGTCTCCAGACCCCTCAGCAGCTTGGTAGCTCTCCTCTGGACACGCTCCAGCACTTCAGTGTCCCTCTTTTCCCTCCTTACTTGCCTAAGTGGACTTCCTAGCCTGGACTTCTTGAGAATAAGTACAGTAACCTTCCACACAATTGTCTAAAACCACAAAAAATCTCGGAGTACCTGCCTTGCTCTTGAGCTGAATGTGAGAAGGGAAGCTCAACCTTTCCCATTTACAGGTAATTCCCCATAGTCCCCACATTTTTGCTAGCTCAATATCTTCTAAATGAGTCATTCTATCAGTCCCCTTCCCTACGCTGTGTCTTTTAGAAAAGTACCTCCACCCAGCAACCATCACGAGTTGACCTAAACCAAATGGAAGTCTAAATCCATTTACCAACTTGGATATAAATAGCCAAGAATACCATGGGCTTAATAGCTAAAAGGCAATTCACTCCATGACAGACCAAGTCAGATCTTGGAGAGATTCTAGGAATCTCTTTCAAACAAATGAAATATAAAATGACCCAAACCCTCTTGCCACGGCACTTTGTTTTTCAAAATTAGACACACTTTGACAGCTTTGATGAACCTGTAACTCAAAGACCATTAACCTAATTCCTCTGCCTTTCTGCAGGAAATTAATAGAAAGGTGTCTTCCAATATCTTACACATGTATGGCTTTTCAATGGCTTAAAAGGATTTCCTCTGCAGCACCTACTAAAATAAGGTTTCACTCCTCAGCTGAGACTGCTCTTGCCAGATGATAGCTCAGTGCCATTTTTTTTTATGGCTCAATATGTAGGCATCGCTAAAAACTATGAGCTTAGTGCCAACAATAGATTGACTTTTAATGAGAATAGCATTTACCAACGTCCCAGTAATTCACTTATCACATACTATCATTAATGTACCAGTAATTGTAAATTGCTGCTGCCTACAGAAGCTCTGCTCATAGGGTCCTGTGAAGTCAGCATCTTTGCCTTCATGTAGGCTGTAGCATCTTGCTTGGCTAGTGAATCTAATGTGTCATTTATTTTTACTGCCTCATTTGTACATTGTTCCCATTTCTTTCGGAGGCTATATTCTGCTTTCCATGACCAAGCTATCCATCTTTATAAAGGGATAAGAATCCTTTTAAAGAGGATGAGTGCCAAACGCTGTACTTTATTGAGGCTGAAATACGGGCTGCCACACTGTATTCTTAAAAGCAAACAAAAGAACAAATTGAAGAGCTGTAAGATTTCAAAAGAGCTGCTCGGCAGATAAAACATCTGTCTGTATCAGAACCACTGAGATTATTAATGGTAAATGCATATGGCTTCATTCCCCCATGCACAATTAGAAACTCCTTTGCTGAACTGTATATAGAGTACAACACGCACGAGCTCCCCAATGTCTCAGGACACTACTTAGGTGCTATAATAATTAATCAAAAACAGGAAGAAGAAAAATTATTACTACATAGTTCATGACAAAGGCTGTGCAAATACAGTTTCATTGTTTTAAGCATGTCAGGAAAAAAGAAGAATGTAAAGTCTTCTGAACAACCACAGATAAATGTGCTTGCCATGTCTTTGTCTTTCATCAATCAGGAAAGAAGCCAGATTTTTTTCAGAACTGAGGCTCAAAGACAAAGCTCTGGGAAGAGGAGGAAAATATTCTACAGTTTCTGTTGATCTTCCCATGGCCATTACTGATTCTTTTAAGGGATTCTTTGCAAAATTAATTTTATTAACTATTGCTAATAGTAATACAGAAATGACCAATCACAAGATGAAAATTATATAAATTTCCAGTGATAACTGAATAAAACTCTCAGCAGACAACCAATTAACTCTATCCTTTTTCCCCAACAAGGAATAATACAAAATTTAAATAATCACAGTGTGGTTTTGATATCATATTTGCTCATAGAAGAGTTGCATCCACAGTCTGGAAGCAAGCAGTAGGTAGAGTTAAATTGCCATTTATTTTAGAATAGCCTTACTTGGCCTCAATCTAGGTTTGGAGGGCAAAAACTGGAGGGGAAAACACAACCATTACAGAGGAATTACAGTAATTTGCAAACTGAAAAGTGGGTCAAATCTGCTGCATAAATTATTCATAATAAATTGCTCGTTCAGATTTATATTTGATAGATTTGAAAACACACTGAAATTGAGATCAGAATTGCTGTAAAGGTAAAATTACTTTAGCGTATTACTGAGAACAGCTATAGTATTTTACGTTATGAAATATCGAGTTGATATTTATTTATTCATTAGGGTTACCTGCATTACAGAACAATCCATCCATCCAGGAAACTCTAAACACAAAATGCCACAAAGAGAATGTGCATTGCATTAATGGGTAGCATTTAAGGAGAGTGAACATGAGAGAAAACTTGACTAAAATTATACACTAGTACTAGAAAATCACATCACAGGCTTGAGCCTCCTCAGTAATAGGGTGCAGGGCAGTTTGGCAGACGCAGAAGCTGAATGCAAGATGCATCTGTCTTTAGGACTGATTCATCCTTTCTGCTGGCACAGTCTGTTTTCCCCAGCATGCAAACAT
The DNA here is from genome assembly GCA_013398915.1 of Dromas ardeola. Lineage (NCBI taxonomy): Eukaryota > Metazoa > Chordata > Aves > Charadriiformes > Dromadidae > Dromas > Dromas ardeola. The sequence continues at coordinate 280,255 of VYZM01001926.1, read as the reverse complement.
TTAATCCAGCCCCCTGGGGATGTTTACGCTGATAAATAAAACGGGCTCTGTTTCGACCTCGCTAACTAGCTCTCTCCCATTCACATCCACTCTAAGCGGTACTAGCCATAGGCATGGTGGGCACAAGCCTGCTGGGGCTATCAGGCCCAGATGTGTGCTCCTGCTTTATTTAGAGGTATAGCTGTGGAAGAAGTAAGAGGTCTCCACCGGCTCCTGCCTGCACTTTTCTGTCCCCAGCCCACGATGGAGACCTATCAGGGAGGAGACCCAGGCCAAGCCACTTGGGCACCTGGTCACAGCAGTCTCTGCAGCCCAACCAGTTGGGCACAAGAGCCCTGCAGCAGCACCCTGCTGTAGGAAGTCATCCTCCAACAACAACTTTCTGGATCCCAGCAGGGAAGCACGGATTTGGCTAAGATGTGCTTTTTCTGGGAGAGCTGCTTTATTTTTCCTGATTTTTTTTTGGCAACTGCTTTGGTTTAACAGGCACGTCATAAGGAATTCTCCTTCTCTTGAGACGAATTTGTCCTTGACACAACTTCACTGATTGGAACAGTTACATCAGGGATGAATCTGGCCAATTATCTTTTCAATTTGGGTAAACATCACTTAGCTGCTTTAGCATCATTTGCTCAGATAATCAATATACACAGCAGACATATGGAAATGAAGGCAAATCCATTGCACAGCTCCACTGGACACAGCTGAGAATATATGCTTTAACACTTGGGCAAGATTACAGAAGTGCTACAACTTGAAAATGTATAGTATGTCTCTCCCAGCAAAGGACTGATCCTGGCTTTGATCACCTATATGCCCAACAGAACACTTTCTAAATGCTCATGACTTCCACTCTTGTTTTTTCAGTACAATTGGTACAAAAGAGAAGTACCTTTGGTACTTAATAATGTGGAGGATTACACAGCATTAGAAAGATGACCTTTTTATTCTTCTCCACAAGTTACATAAAGTGCTTGTAAAACATGCTGAGCATTGCTCTCTGGGCTGCTGAGTGGCAGAGAAATTATAGCAGCTGAAAGGAAAAGGTGCAGGTTAGATAACTATTTTAAGAGAACTTTTTTCAGCCTTTTCTAGCAGCAGCTGGCATTTTATTTGTTGTACATTTGGAAAAAGTGGTACATCGAATCTTCCTCGCTTCATGTATCAGTTGAGGGGAGAGAGAGATTCTGCTTGAGAAGCATGCTCTGTTTTGTAAATGTTAAAAACTTGCATAAGATTTTTGCATCTCCTCAGTTGGTACTACAGCTGCCATCCGGGCTGAACTCTCTTCTAGAAATGCCACCTGCCCTTATTTCTCCTGGCCACACATGGCTCGCATCAGAGTTGTCGCCCTTCCTGGCCTCTGATGGTATCTGGGCCTCTCCTAAAGGATGGCACCCCCATGCCCAGCTGTCCTGGGATCAGTGCTGAGCCCTTCCCTCTCTCCCCTCTCTCGACGCAGTAACCAAGGTAATCTTTTTCAAAAAAAAACGACCACTCTGTTAGAGCTGACACCTGCAGAAACACATGAAGGTAGATTCAAACTATCCACTGATGTGTCTGGAAGGTCCAAGCCCATGTAGGCATAGCTAGATCACAAGAAACGGGCAAACCTGTGGCTAAAAGGATAGAAATCAGCACAGAGAAGTGCTGCCTATGATCTCTGTCAAAAAGGGATCTTGCCTTCTAGCAGCTTCCAGGACCTCCTCGTGAGGGCCCAGGATACAGTATTTCTTGAGATCTCCAACTGGAGATGAGCAGCTTTCTTATTTCTCCCCTATCACTTTAAGCCCATAGAAAAGTTTCTTGGCTGATTTTGGTGACACCATTTCCCAAGTTATCACCAAGAACAAGTCACTGGTTGCTAACAGCTCTTCTTTGCTTAGCCATACTCTTATCCTTTGAAACTTTGGCTCAGGGCAGAGGTAAAAAGAGAAGCAGAGACGTCACAAGGCAGACTTACAAACAACTAAATGGCCTTTTACTCCTGGGAACAGTCAAGGAAAGACTGTGTTGTTTGACGTGGATGTGGGCAGACAAGAACTGAATAGTCACAACTAGGTTACGCTCTCAGCAGAAAGAAAATAGCACTATCAGCATCTTACCTTCCTCAGGTCTTCATCCTGCAAAATACTCCTGGCCTCTCACTTCTGCCTGCTAAAGCTGCCCTGTCTGTGCAAGCTCCCCAGGCATTGGGATTGAAGTCCAGCATTGTGTCTCCAAAGAGGACGCAAGTGCTGCACTCAACCTGGGTCTCCTCCCACCTCACAGAGTGTCCCATCCTGGTGGATAAGGAATAGGTGAGAGGGAAGGTAGCAATACTTCCTCCTGGAAGTTTTCCTTCCCCATCATCTTCCTTCCTGCTTAAAATCTCACATGAATTTCCTCAAGATAACTGCATTTCTCAAGGAATACAGTCCTTGAAAAAATCAGCTCCTCTTGTTAGAGTCATTCTGGACTGAAATAACAAGACACCTTCTTGTCAGAAAATGAAGTTCCTCACACTCTGACCCTAGAGAGACCTTCGGGAATTTCCTCTTCTCCCTGTCTTCTCAATGCCTTTTCATTATTTGTTCTCCTTTATGGATTTCTCCTTGTAGAGAGCTGCTTCTCCAGCACCCCGGAGAAACCAGTATATGAGCAATTTTGACAGGAAAGGTGAAAGGGAAAGAGGATCAGTGACAGGACTTAGCGGAGAGTCAGGGGTGACAGATTGCCTTAGCAAGGTGGTCCATGCTATAACCTGAGTACTGCATCAGCTTGTAGAGTGCATCCTTTGAGTGCACGTAAGTAGGGCAGTAGGTCATGGGACCAGCAATGGATACAGCTTTCCACAATCCCTCCTACTCCAGCGCTAGCACTATAATCGCACAGGATGGGATCCTACATACTGTTTCATATTCTTACTTACATTTGGAAATGTTGTTCCAGTTGTCAGCACGCTCATGACCCAGTGTCCCAATTACCGTGGCTTTCAAAGTGTGTACTTCAGGGACCAACAAACTTAATTTAGTGCACAGTTCACGGCCTTCCCTGTTACCACAAGAAGATGTTATAAACCACAAACGGGTACATACTCTTTGTTCAGCTGCTGCAAGTTTGCTGCAGTACACTTGCATCACCACAGCACAGAAGTAGCAGCCAGGAGAGCAGAGCAGGGGAGGCTGCTGCCCGCACCAGCCCTTTCCAGCCCAGGACCTTGTGACGGAACGGCTTTTTATTCCACCATTAAATAGGATGAGTAAAATGGAAAAAGAAAATCCCTGTTGGCCTTTCGGAGGCATCACAAAATTGACTAAGGATGCTATCTTATTCTTGTCAAATTTAGTTGGCACCATAATTTTATTTGCATTTGATTCACAGACACAATAAAGGGGAAGATATAACACTAGACGGAGGCAAGTGTTATGTGACAGGAGTATTCATCTCACAAAACAATCACCTGCATCAAGTGACTGGGGCAAGAAATAACAGTCTCTTAGTAGCACTTCGGTGTGTCTCACACTTATTACAAATTACATCACATCATTCTATAAAGAGCTGTTGAAATATTTATACGAACTATAAATCTTTTCTTTCGCAAGATAAATACGATCTAAGTTGATGTCAAAGGTTATTTCCTAATATTTCTCTTTCTGTATCAGATCCGGTATTCTTAACACAACAAATCTCTCTCTGTCAGATACAGTATTTCATGTGTTAATAATTTTAATTATTACCATTGAATTATCTATGAGCTGTATTTGAAACTCAGATGTTCTTATCCAAACTGCAATCTGCTGGTCACAAAAAAATGTGTGCAAATGTGATTTGATTTGATTTACTAACCAAGGAAGAACCCACAATTTCATTAAGAAATAGCTGAGGAAGGGAAGCTTTCTTCATTAATAAAAACAATTAACGAGTTGCCCAGCTGTGTTACAAAGCAGTCTGCTACTTCTAGGCTGGCACCCCAGCTGACTAATAATCCAGTGCTAATTGGGATATACTAGGCGGGACGTTCATCTTTTGGTTCTTATTTATACCAATCTCCATTCACAAGCAGATTTATTTCAAATTTTTACTTAAAGATAAAACAAAACCTTGCTTTATTCTGAAGCATTGGCCAGTCAAACCCTTGCGATATGAATATTTCTGAGAACTCTGAGGAAGATTTGCCAAGGAAGAATGCCGCTTCGTGCTGCCGGGAGGGTTGTCACAAAAAGCACGTACCAGCAGGGGAAGGAGGCTGTAACTCCTGCTGCTCTTCCATCCTCACTCTCCAAACAAACGTGGCAAGAAAATAAGAGCATTTCTCAGAGCAAGGAGCAGTAAGTGGACCTCAGGGATCTGATCCTGCAGTAGCTGTGGAGCCAAACTTCTTGCAGGATCTTCAGGGAAGCATTAGGGCTTGCTAAGCACCTGTGCTGCTTTCTTCACACCTTGATGGTGCACTACGTACAAATGAGAGAAGTATTGATGCTGAATGCTTCTCCACAGGGTAAAACCCCCTCTCAGTAGCTGCTTCTTATATTCCCTGAGTGAGATTCTCACCTCAAAAAATAAAAATAAATAAATAAAAACAATATCAAATCAAAAGCAAAACAGAAAAACAAGTGAACCACAGACAGGCACACAAAATCCCAAGTCCCAGGTTACACACTTAGTCCTACTTATTAAGAGTTATTGTGGTTCACTAGCCATGTATGTAGCACAGCTGCTTCTTTTCATACCCAGAAAGCTCCTCCACACAAACCATTTGGATTTGAGTCAGCTGCTACCACAATATAGGATTCCTTATATCCTATCTGCAAACACTGTGCCCAGATTGGTTTGGTACCCTCTGCCTAACTCCAGCTACTTGCACTGGTCTCCATCCTCAGAGCATGCCCAACAGACACCAGCAAAACCTGGGTCATCTCAAAATGCCACCACTTAGCTTGAAACTATTACCTAACTTGCAGCCATCTTATTTATTTGCTTGACTCTAGCTTTCAACCCTAGGTGATTAACTAAGCCTTTCGTTCATCATCAGGAAATCAAAGTATGAAGCTTTAGATTCCTAGAAGTTCTTAGGTGATTGATGGCACAGATAATTTCTAGTGGGGGGTTCGGAAATACGTCCTCTCCTGACTTACCTCCTACCTATAGAGGCATCTGTATCCTTCTCTGATGCTCTGCCCCAACAAACAAGATCACACAGCAAGTCAGGAAAAGAGGTGCTACAGGTCAGGGTGTCCCCTTGCAGTGGTGCAGACATAGTACAACTTACTCTGTCAATTTACTTAAAGTGGGTGTAAGAGAGTAAAAAGAAGCCATTATGTCAAGTCTGGCATAATTTTCCACTTCTGACTCGTAAATTATTGGCCGTACTCTGTCAGACAGCCCCGTCCTTTCATGTGAGGCATTCTTTTGATTGGCAAACGAACCAGCCTGGGGCAAACAAACAAAATTACTCCTTGCTTAGTGAAATCGTATTTGCCAAGCCACGCAACTGAGTAAACATCCCGAAGGAAAACCATTAGTCATAACCACATGTATGACAATGTAAATATTATATAAAGACTGTAAATATCCCTTGAAGGTGCCCCATAAATAAAATGATAGCAAAATTAGTTTATTTGCTCAGGTACTACATGTATAGTATGGTAGTCATCAATCTGTACAGGTAAAATTCAAGCAAAAAGCAATGTAATCGATCAAATCTGAAGCTTTCTTGCAAATGGAGGGAAAATTGCCTTTTAGATGATATACAGTACAGCACAACTGCATGACCATTGACTTTTAATCAGCTGGGACACAGGCAAAGGCCACCAATCATGAGGAATTTCCCTGTTACTGGTGGGAATTTTTTAAAGATTTATTATTTTGCATATGTCTGACCACAGTGTTTCAGTGCACGGTTTCTTTTTTAGATACTTTTTGCCTGATGGCTGTAGTTTTACACAATCTGCCCATGCAGCTGTGTAACTGTGCTCAACATTTGTGAATTACTTCCAAGGTCACTCTTAACTAGCAAAAATATTTCATTCATTGTCTTTTTTTTTTTATAGGATAAAGCATGTTATACCACAATTGTTGAAATATATAGATTAAAATGGAAACTCTAAAGGGCCACCTCTGACCTTCATAGGTTCAGGTCAAACCTAGTTGTGTGTTATCAACTTCATCTCCAAGAAAAAAATTCAGATCTATCAAAGACTGAACTGAAGGTGTCAAGGCTTCATATTTCATGTCCGTCATATGGCAAATTGGATTACAATCGCAGAAATACACCTTCAAATGGCAAACATGGTGGGGAAAAACTAATGGGACCTGGCACAGTGAAGAAGCCCCTATAGTTCCATTATAATGCAGTTTCCTCAACATAATTACTCAGGCACAACCTCTGCATATAATGAAAGGCAGTACTTTTCCTATTTGTCCTTATTATAGGTGCCACAAACAATTACCGATCTGCCCAAACAGCCCTGCTGGGTACATGACCAATTGGCTTGTACTGGAAGGCATGGTGACTTGCTTTTGGGGCTTCGGATGAGAAAGCCTAATTCCTTCTCCCACTCAAAGGATAGGTATGAAGGAGAAACCTGGGAGAATGTCCTCTCTCCTCTTTGAGCTCAGTTCCCATGTCCAGGGACATAACTCCTTTGCTCCCCATAAATTCCTGGCCTTTGTCATTACTCACTATGCAGGCCAAATAGTACCATTTGATGGTCCCTTTTGTCTTCACTCTGCTGTGCCAGGGTCATGGACAATGCATCTGGCTATGCCAAGCAAAGCCTCTCAGAAAGGCTGTTATGGCATATACTCCTCTACTCCGCTCTAGCCCCTCTATTCTGCTTGGTGAGATCCCACCTGGAGTACTGCGTGCAGCTCTGGAGTCTCAGCACAAGAAGGACATGGACCTGTTGGAACGGGTCCAGAGGAGGGCCACAAAGATGATCAGAGGGATGGAGCACCTCTCCTATGAGGACAGGCTGAGAGAGTTTGGGTTGTTCAGCCTGGAGAAGAGAAGGCTCCAGGGAGACCTTATAGGGGCCTTCCAGTACCTAAAGGGGGCCTGCAGGAGAGATGGGGAGGGACTCTTTATAAGGAAGTGAAATGATAGGACACAGGGTAAGGGTTTTAAACTGAAAGAGGGGAGATTTAGATTAGATATTAGGAAGAAATGCTTTACTCTGAGGGTGGTGAGACACTGGAACATGTTGCCCAGAGAAGTTGTGGATGCCCCATCTCTGGAAGTGTTCAAGGCCAGGCTGGATGGGGCTTTGAGCAGCCTGGTCTGGTGGGAGGTGTCCCTGCCCATGGCAGCAGGGTTGGAACTAGATGATCTTTAAGGTCCCTTCCAACCCGAAGGGTTAGAACCATTCTATGATTCTATGTGAAACTCTCCTTACTGCCTGACAGAGGAAGCTGTATCCCATGCTGACAGCAGCAAGTGGTCTTACCTGGTGGCTCTGGGCACACCATGCCAACTCCTGGTGCCCAGGGCTGTGCTAAAAGAGACACAGTCTCATTTAGGGGAATTTGCTGTTAGAACCACAGCCAAACCTTGGGTCATCTGTAAATCTCACCTACCTGAAATACAGCAGGCACAGCGGTGCAGCTCGGCATACATCCCCTACCCCGCACCCAGTGTCCTTCTCTCTGACAGCTCAGTGGGCTCAGCACAGGGAAGAGGAATGCTGTCTCCCTGTGTTCGCACAGTGACGAGAGCCTGGGAGCTGAGTGAGGGTGCAGCTCACCTTCACCCTCACCAGAGATTTTTCCCGGGGCTAGCTGATAGTAAAGGTCTATCATGCCCCTGAAATGCTGTATTTTCTGCCCACTCTACCCAATCATTAGGTAAAGACTGTCTTTTACATGGGTATGCATTGCCTAGATTGTAGGAGTCTATTGCCTAGATCAAAGACTGGAGTCTTGATCTCAGCTAAGGGCTCCAAACTCAACCACAGTTCAGATATAATAAATGACTCAACAGGCTTTGTGGGCTTCTGACAGCTTCTTCTTTGGAAAACAAGCCTGGGAAATGCCTATGCAACTCAGAGTGACGGGGAGGTTGTATTCCTCTTAGTAAATGGAAGAAAAGCAAACCCTATTACACTATTTCATGGCCTCTGGAATGTGTAAAGAGCTAGCACACAGGATAGCACAATAGCACGCCAGTAAAATTAAAGCACAGATCACAGCTGGAAAAAGCAGGCCTTTGTTCACAATCTGGAGGCACTTTCTATAGTGCCAGAAAGATGACAGTTTTATGGTCTTTAAGTAATAGGTTAACTAATGTACTTTAACTTGTATTTCAAATAAGTTTAATAGTAAAAGAGGAGAAGCATATGTGTCTACCTATTTTGTAGCTGAAAGGCATCAATTGTAGGCAATTTTGAAATGTTTTCTTTTTTTTTTCAAATGAATTGGAGCTTAAACCACTGCAATAAGAAGTTGGCATCTTTTCACTGAGGCACTGTTATAATTTTGTTATATAGCAATGTGAGTTACAAAATGAAATGTTAAAATTACACAGACCAGTAGATAAAGCATTTACCGAAAATCTATCTGGCAAAGAGGGCATGATTTGTTAAAAACACTGCCTGAACAGATGTAACAAACACAAAATTATGTATCTTCAGCCCACCTTCAATGCTCTGCTTCAGTTTAATTAATTTTCTTCACCTCCTTATGTAAAAGTTAGTGTCCATGAAAATACTGGCAGCCTTAGAGAATGAAATTGTCTACCTGCTGCAGTACAGTGGATTGAAGAGCTCAGGTCTTAGTCTTCTCTATGTTGCCCTACTACCGTGATTCAGAAAATGGCAGAGTCTCTCATCAGAGAGACTCTCTCAGAGTCTCATAAGGTACTAAGAGTACCTTAGCTGGGGTGTGGGTACCAAGAATAAGCATAGGTAGCATAGCATAGCACAGCACAGGGCAGCATAGATGCATAGCATAGAACAGGACAGGTCAGGAAGCAGAAGGTAAAGGTGACAGTCATTTTTCTGCCACGCTGTGCAAACCGGGGCAACTACAGACCTCTCTTTTCTATAAATACCAGCTCTCACTTTTACCAGTACAGCTGATACCAGCCCAGGCTTGCAGGCATCCACACTCACTACCGAGTTATACCGTCAAAAGTGAAGACACGAAGTCTTGGGTTAAGTTGCCTAGCAGCCTCAGCATTGGCACCAGTATATTTCCCTGGGCTGATGCCTAGGTGGACACCCCAAAACTAGGGCAAGCCCTCCCCCAGAGATGACTTTCTATCACAGAGGATCTTTCTGCATTTTGTTCCCCGCCTTGAATAATTTGAATAACCTGGTGCTTGACAGGCACAAGCAGCAATGCCTGCTGAAGCAGGAGCTGTATGCCGGCTGCTGATTTCACTTTTATTTCCTGTGTCTTGGCATAGCAGTGCCAGCTCCAACACCCCACAAGTCTTTCTGTAGAGGGTTTGGGGACAAAATGAGACCTATGCTACTTGCGGAGCTGCCCGAAAGCCTTCTCTGGACAGCTGGCAGCCTGACAAGAGGTAGATCAAGCCAGGTTCACCACCATTTGTAACAGTAATGTCTATTAGCAGTACTTTTACCATTTTTACAATAGATACTACATGATCTCCTCTCTCCCTTCCCCAAACTCTCAAGTTTTACAAATAAGCCTTGCCCTTATGCAGCAGATGGGAAAATACATCAGCTCTCTGAGATCAGAGGCCCAGATCACAGCCTGAGTGACTTCATATTTTTATGAAGATCTTCCTTGGAAATGCACACAACATTTATCTTACTTATCTTTGAGGTCTGCCAACACTTCACTGCCACATGCTGCTGGATTTATCAGGGCCATGGCAGGATGCAATTGAGATGCACTGCCCCCACACACGCTAACAGCCTGAATTTCATGGAGAAGAAGAAGAAATAGATAAGGGAGGACACTTGATCTTCTGGAGAGTTCAAATCCAGATCCATAAAAGAAAGAAGTCCAGGAACAAATGCTAGATAACAAGCAGAAGGTCTGACAGGTGCACAGCTTCTGAGATGGCAAACATAGGCAGTACAAACCTTATGGAGGAAAATATCTATTAATTTAGAAAATTGCACCGGCTCACACAAAAGGTACATGGAAAACATATGCTTTTAAAATTTCACCCAGCTAAAGAATACCTCAGGCTGTTCGCAGAGTCGTGGTTTGCTCAGCATAGGCACACTTTTCTTTCTTTCTCTCACCCCACACTATAGTATTTTTCTTCTTTCCTTTACAGCTGTTGTGTAGAGCAATTATCAACCCCTGGTTTAAGCAAGCCTCTGTGCGACACATCTCTGAAGAAGTATCCTGCACACTTGCCCTGCTTTTACACTCCCTTCTGGACGGATGCTCTTGGCTATTTCCGGACACAAGATGCTGGGCTACACAAACGTTTCACGAGCTGTCCTGATCTCAGGATGAATTTCAGCGCATTACAATACAGAGTAGCCATAAGAATTCCATGATGCCACTTGGTCTCCCTATTAATAGTCCTCCTCTAAACCTCTCTTTGCAGATGTGTAATATCAACTAATCAGGTGACATCCGCTGACACCAGTGACACTGTCCCAGGGCCAGCCCATGCCCCTGGGAGCCACTTTCACAGCCCTGCCTGTGCCAGCCAAGGGGCCCCAAATCAGGGCCTTTCCTTAATCCTGTTGAGACTTTCGCTGAAGCGTGATCAAAAGTAGCTACTTCATTATTATTTATTGCCCGCTTTCCTCCTTTCACATTAAGGTAAAAGCAATGGCAGTGTAAGTATAAACTACTGTCTCACATCACTTTGGTATACATCAAAGTACTAATTCCTAGCAAAGGACAATTTAGTACCTTCCAGGAATTTCACTCCTATGATGTACAGTCAACAGTCACATAAAAAGCCCCAGTGCCCCTCTCTCACACATGTTTAGGAAAGAGTTTCCCAGAGGACAGGAGAACATTTTCTTCTAAATCTCCGTCTTTATAAACATTGTCCTCCCTCTGTTGATAGTTGCTTGTAAAATACTGTTTTCCATGTTTCTATTAGCAATAAATGTGTAGCAAATGTATAGAGCTACACCATATAAGAACTTGTCATTCTTTCTGTTTCTTTCTTAAAAATACAAAGCAAATCCATTTTCAAATGTCCAGAATTTACAGGAACATAAATAAGCTGGACACGTTTGTCTCGTGGATAAGGTCTCATACATCCTTGGTGAGGTTCTGGTTCAAGGCGTAACGTATCAGGAGTATTAAACTGTCTGCACATAAACAGATATTTTTGATCATACGCTTTATACAACATTAGGGATTCAGCTTACATTTTCTGTAGCTGTTAATTAAGAATGAGCCACAGATGTGTTTTCAGATATGAATTTCTCTGAGATAGGAATGCTGAAATCTAATATGCAAGGTATGGTCTTCTGTCTAACAAAAACATGCTCAGCCAAAATTAGTCTTGTTAAAACAATCTAAGACTGTAGATCTAAATCTAGCTTTATGGTTATTCATTATTCTGCAATTTCATTCGGCTAATTGTTAGGCCTCTACTTAGTAACACGACTGTGCAACAGCATACATATTTTGTCCATGCACTTTTGCCTTCCATTCTGTAAATATATCACTTGCAGCAGTTATCACCTGGAAAGAAAAGGGACCTCCATTCCTATGGGCTACCTAGTGCTTTTTGGTCCGTAGCCCAAACCACAGATTTTTGAAACCTTGCTTGTCTGCAGAGGTGTATAAGCCCCTGGGCTACAGGTTGCCTAACCTATGACCAGTACTGTTTGTGTTTTTAGGGTCAGAGAAATAAATCTTTTGTAAATAGCAGAAATGGATAGATACATGTGTCCAACCTGCAGTTATGCAGGTTTTTTTGAGGATATGGCTTAAGCCACAGCTCAGTCCTAATTATTTCCAACTCATCTGGTGACCTGCAGCTGGCAGTAAGATCTCCATCACCGGTGAAACCCAGCCAGGCTCATTTCTGAACAGTGGTACATGTACCAACCACATCTTGGCACTCCTTTGAGGAGCCAGTGGGAAAACACCAATTTGAAAAACTGGAGGGAACTTTTCATTGACATTGAACTGCCAAGGACTTGTGAAGACATATTTTATCTTGAGTTCCTGGGCAGTCAGGTTCCATAGAGCTCTCCTGGAATGACTTGCCGGAATTAAGGATCTACAATCCTGTCTCCTCTGGACTGGAGTGGATTAGCATAATATGCCTTGAGAGCAAAACCAAAAATATAAACAAAAAAGAGAAGATTAAAGGTGTGGGGGGAAAGTGTATATGGTAGGCAGAAAAAAACAATGCTAATTTATTTACAACGGACATGCTCCACAAAGCACAGCTGTATTATCAGTATGCAGAGAATACTATTTCCCTAAAAGAGTATGAAAAGCACTTAAAGATCAAATAGCAGTAAACTGGAAACGAAAGACTTGCCTGTAAAGTAGGAGCTAAACATCTCACAGTTAAAGAGAGTCCTATATCAATACAGTAGCATTCAAAACAGAAGGCTTTCTGTTGTCTTTGGTGGGGTTTGCCTCAAATCCTGTTATTTTGAGTCAGTTCATCCTCAGAAAAAAAGACGACCTCTATTGTTCAGAAACAACTGAAGAAACTGCTGTTGATAAGTTCCACTGAGGCAATCATCAGGAGAAAAATGTGCCTTCCTTTCCTTCCCTCTGGTAATCCCTGGAGAAAATAATGGCTGTTTCCAACCACCAGTCCCAACATATTTACAATTTGCTTTCCTGATATATACACGAATTAGATCTTTGTGTCAATGCTCGTATTTTTGGTTTACCTAACGTTATTACTCTACCTATTTATGTCCTAAAGAATCCCTAATTAATCAAATTATCCGTCTAGTCTGATTACTAGTGGTAACTGACCCTAGAGGTTGATTAATACATTCTCAAATTATTCAGGAAGGCTCTTGAAAGAGCCTACAAAATTCACCGTTTTTGCAACCACAAAGTGCCTTATGAGGCCCACAGCTGCCTGAGGGTTGAATATAATCAATAATCCATAAAGATAATTGTTCCCACATGATTGGTGAACAACCTCAAGCTGAGTGCATAAGGGCTAACACAGTAATTGATGTTTTTGTTGGATTTCTACACTTAATGCAATTTGCCTTGAACAAGCCAACTCATCCCTTCTGTTGGACAGTAAATATAGATTTAAGCTTTCCTCCAGGGTGTTTCACATAAAGGGAAAACATACTTTATGCTCCATTGTTAGTTAAAAGCCTGAGTTGAGCAGAATTTATATTTTAATTGCCCAAGATATCGTAACTAATAACACTAATACTTTACAGGCATATAGTAACTTCCATCTCGTATGTTCTTCCAAGTGATTAACTTTCCAGTATTGCTTTGAGGCAGTTAATTATATTTATCCCAATTTTACAGACGAGGAAATCATTACAGCCAATGCCATGTGTCCAAAAGCATTGAGTCAGGATTAAAAATGAGGCAATTGTCTTAGAAATGCTAAGACACTAATTTTTAAAATGTTGGGTTTGGTTTTTTTAAGTTTTTTGTTTTTTCAGCTATTAGTGGGCTCAGAAATCTTAACATCAGGGCTTTCTCCAAAACTCTAAGAGGTAAAAATTCCAAGGAAACATCTTCCTGATATCACACAATTTGAAACTTTAAGGGAAAGAGAAAATACAATGGGGCTTACTGTGAAACAGTGAGAGGAAAGTCAAAGTTTGCTGGAGTAAACCAGAACTCATATCTCTCGGCAACTGTGTCTTTTTTTATTTTCAACTTCATCCAACTTATGCCACGAGAGTACAGCTTATCCTCGGTTTGGTCACTTGGACTTTCTTATGCTCTAGAGGAAATTCATCAACATCATCTCTGGTTTAAATTTAACTTTGCAAGAGCAGCATGCATGAAACACAAGCAACATCATCACTCAATGACTCAAACCCACGTGTCCTCTCCATGTTCATGCACTGGCCTGTTCCAGACCTCAGATGGGTTTCAAGGGGTAGCCTCTCCACATCCCCCAGGCTGCCCCAGGGTAGGCTGCACTGCAAGCACTGGGGCTGCTGCAAAGAATACCACTGCAAGGTTTCCTGGCTTGCCAAGCCACCAAGCACCACTGGCAGGTGGGCACATCAGCAAGGGAAATAAATGCAATTATTTAGAACTGTGAATATATGGCCATTCAAGCTTTCATTAATCTTATTAGAGTGCAATACTTCCAAGTAGCTTAGCTAAAATGGTGCTTCTTTATATTATTGCTGACTGCACTACATGGAGATAATTCCTGAAGCTATTTTTCTTCACAAAGATCCTCAGAGACTTAGAAAGATTGAGAGGGACAGTGAAATTGAGCTGTGGATGTTTTCTCTCTCTGGAAGGAATGAGGCTCATAAACAAGCACAGAAAAAATTAGTAACCCAAGATTCAATTGTTACCAATAAACAGGAAGTGTTACCAAACTATTATAAATGTACCAAAACCTTTAATTACGTATACATGTTTACAGTCTAAAAAGAAAAAAAACTCACAAGAATCCAGCAAATTACTAAAGCTTGGTTGTGTCTTTTGGAAGAACACAAGTCTGATGTTTCCTCTTGTTCCTCTAGCATCCTTTTCAACCTACAGTCTTGTCTCTTCATTTTTCTTCTTGAGAACTGCAGACGTCAATGTTTTGCCAAGACAACATCTCATCATGTTTGGTAGAGGAGAAAAAGGTTTCTGCTTGACTTTACAAATCTTAGGTGATATCACAATCTCAGAGCTTTTCAAGGATTTTTTTTCTTTTTTTTTTGCCTCCCTCTTTACTCTTCCCCACAGGTCCGTAAGACTTTCAAGAGTACTTTGTTGCTGCACCTTCTGTTTTCTGCAGTGCTAATGGTCAGATTTGTAAAAACAGCAGCACCCACGTGGTTCCTTTCTCCTTCCTGGTCTTTGCAGTTCTCCACACTGGCTTATCAGAAGGAAGATGAAATTTATATGAACCTACTAGTCAGTTCAATAATACTTCATGACCAAAAATGCTCTATATTAATTAGTGGTGAAGATACCTGTCAGAGAAACAGCGTTGTCCTTGAGGCCCTTGAAATGCTCAAGTGTCCTTAAAGACTAAAGGTGAAAGATTACATCAGCCTCCACCAGCAACAGTAGAGCTGTGCCCATCTTTGAACTGCAAATCACTGATCTAACATGGGGGGAAAAAATCTATTTGTCTCCTTCTGCAGTTACAAATCAAACACCAGGAGAAGACTTTAGCCCCTTTTGGCTAAGGTGGCACCTCATTGTGGTCACACAGTGCTTTCCTACGATCACAAACTGAACTCGCACACTCTTTTGTTAGCATCTCAACTATATTAGCCTTTAAGGTGCCCTGAAGCAGTCTGTATCTTTTTATTTATTCCACAGTATGCAGAGCAAACACTTGATGTTATAAACAAATAAAAAACAGGAGATGCTTTGTTCATTTGTACATGCCTTTTGTGTCAAGAAGAAAAAAGAAATACTTGCTGAGACAATTTACCAGTGATGGCAACAATTTTCCTAGGTTTGGGATCCTTACTGCCACCTATCTTTATGTTGCCTTCTAGATCTGGCAGAGATTTTAGCCTCGATAATTATGGGAGGGGGGAGAAATCCACAGATGCAGATGTAAGGTTTGAACTAATTAAGGCCAAAAATATGACTTGCAATATTCCCCAGCGCTGTCACCTTTCTGCTTTTCAGCACATAAGCCCATTTAATTGCATGTCAAATAATAGGGAAACCTCCCGACTATTGTATTTCAAACACCTACTGTAGCCTCTCTGATTCTTTTTTCACATATTAGTAGCTTTGACAACCTAAACCAGTGGAAATGTTTCTTACCAACCATAAAGAATTCCAGCAGTGTCTTTAGGGAAAATCATAATAACACAAAGTTGACGGAGGTGAAAGGTATACATCTTAAGTAAACATGAATGATGAAAAAAAAGTATTTTGCTTCTTTGGGAAAACTAGCACTTTTAAAGTAGGCTGAGTATATTAAGATGGCCTAGCAATTCTCTATCACATTATGGACCAAATTTTACTTACTTCATCGACATAGGTAGACGTACTGAAGTCCTTAGAACTCCAGATTTCATTTTAGTTTGTTATTGTGGAAGAGAAGTGCTCAGTTTTGCCAAATATACCAGCATATAATGTTGAGCTATTTCCTTTTCCAAAGCAAAGGATATTTGGAAGAATATAGAAGTCGTGCTCTTTGGAAATTCTGTACCTTGCTTCTGACCTTGCTATGTGTATTTTAGGCAAAATAGACATGCCCAGGTTGATCTTTATTGGTGTACCTTAGCAGGAACAGAATAACATGGATTAAAGACCTTTTTGATCCAATGAAGGAAGGGAGAATGAAAAAACTTCCTAGAAGATGAAGACAGGAAAATTCAGAGAACTATGGGATATCATTCCACTGCTTAAAAGGAGCTTGAAAAACAGGAGTCTTCACATCAGCCCTGTATTTAACAGTCCACTGCAAATTACAGATCAGTCCTGTCTGCCATGGCACTCCAACAGATCTAACTCCTTCTGTCCCACCCGCACCGCCCCACCTCAGATTTTAAGTAATTTATTCCCCCCCGAAGAACCTTACCTTTCCCCCCGCCCCTGTTTCTTGCTCTCTGCCAGTGTTCCCTTCAAAGATCTGCACTGCTCTATTTCCAGCACCGCTGCACTGGCACAGCCTTGGCATGGTACCATGTCTGCTGGGACACAGTCCTTTTTCTGCTTCCTGGATGTACTCTAATCAAGACTAGACTTTATGAAAGATATGTTTCAACTAACGGAAGTCGACTAAACAGCGGTAACAGGGTCTTTGTCATAAAGTGGTGCCTTCATCTAACACAACCCCAGCCTCTACCTATTTTCACCTCAGGAGGTCCCTGAGCTGGATGTGGTAGATATTTAGAAATTGTCAATGTATTTCTCTTCCATGGACTTGTCCAAGTCTCCCCTTTAAGCCTGTAGCTTCAGCATCCACAATGGACATGGGCACCTTGTTCACAAGCTGACTAACCACTGGGTGAAATACATCTCTCTGTTTGATCTTAACCTGCCTTGTACAATCTCTGTTAAATGCCTCTATACTTATATTGGAAGAAATGGTGAATATATCAACCCCTATCCTCCTTTTCCTACAGCTCATGATGTTTCTTGCCTCTGCCTTACCCCCTCTTGTATGGGCTTCTTTCCTAGCACTGAAGAGCCCTGGTTTACTTAGTTGGTGCTCATGTGGAAGGTATTCAATACCCGTAATCATTTTTGTTGCCCTTCACAGAACCTTTTGTGGATCCTTTTGAAAATAAGGGGGCCTGTGCTTTATGCAATACCTATGATGTGGGCAAACCATGAATTCATACAATGGCATTATGATATTTTCTGGTTTGTTCTCTATTTCCTCCTAATGATCCTTAACATTTGCATCTGCTTCTTTGACCGCTACTGAGCACTGAGACTGACATTTTCATGGAAATATTTATTACCTCAAGATCTTACTCTTGAGAGGTAATGGTCAGATAAAGGCCATCATTTCATATGCAAAGTTAGGGTTTTTTCCTCTGTGCATTGCTTTTATTTATCTACGCTGATTTTCACCTGCCGTTTTATTCTCCAATCTTGTAAGCTCTTTCTGCCAATCTTCATATTCAGTCCTTGCTCTTGTTCTTAGTCCTGCTATGACTAATTCTGCATCATCAGCAACCTTTATCGTGCTGTTGATCATCCCTTCCTCCAGACTGTTTATGTTGAAAAGCCCAAGTGCCCATTCAGGCCTTGACAGGAATCCATCAGTGACCTCCCTCCACCACCCTCACTCCCTCCAACCAATTACTCCAAGTTCCAATTTCGTAACTTTCAAACAATCAATCAGTAATACAAGGACTGACTTCTTAATTCCATGATTTAATTTCCTTAAATGATTTTTGTGAGAGAAACTGTTGAAAACCTTTCAGGACTACAAATGGGGTCTGTAGACCAGGCCATCACATCCATGTTCCCATTGTCTCCCCTAAGGAACTTCAGCAGGTATCTATAAGGCAAAACCTCTCCTTACCAAGGCTATATTGACGCTTCTGAAGTAGACAGGACTTATCCAAAATGTCTGCTAATTCTGATCCTTATGTATTTTGCATTAATTTCCCCTGTGTGGAGGTTAGGCATCAGCCCCACTGATCCCTGGCACTCTATTTAAAAACTAGGGGTCAATGAGATGCTGGTGGTGAAGTTAGGTGTAATTTAGTGATCCTCCATTCCTTCATCCTAATGATTTATGAATCCGTATATCAAATGACAGATTTTGACAAAAGGAAACTCCCCCAAACCACCTGCTCTGTTCTTTTGTACTATATAAAGATCATTTGTATATTGGAAATTACTAATCCTTAGATCGTTCCTTTTGGACTATAGTTTGGAAGTACACATATACTTTAAATATCCCTACTGCTGAATCCAAGAATTTTTTTTTTTTATCTTGTAAAAAGCCGAACATTGGTGCATCACTGCTAACCAATCTCAAAGCCCTCATCTATTTAAAAAAAAAGACAATTTCACTGTGAAATTTTGATATTTTTAACAAAACTTCTTATTATTCTGCAAACAACTGCTCTGTCACGTGCTCAATATTTACTAGCAGATGTGACGAAGAACTCCTTGAACAGGTTTCCCAACTTGTTAAAAACAACAGCTAAGGGAAAAGTGTTAGGGTACCAAGCAGCTGTGTTCTGAAATTGGTCTTAATTTAAGTAATCAACAAGGCATTTACTGCTATAGCATGCACCTGTGTTTGTATAGTTCTGTTCACCTACGCATACTTTATCCTTAAAGACAAAACTGCTACTTAGTAGGAAACAGGCATACAGATGCATGGACTACAGCTAGGTAGAAGCATCGGCTAGGACCACCACCTGGGAAGGGCAAAGTTAGCTGATGTAAGTGTTAGGGATGATTGACAACAAGGACTTATTATTCACACATGATTCTGTCAGCTAGATTTAAAAAAAAAAAGAAAAAATTCTTCCCTGAAACTAATGGATCATCAGAATCTCAGACAAAATTAAGACTTCTGAAAAAAAAAAAAAAAAGAAATCAATTTGGGACTTCCAGAAAGCTCCGAGACACTCAAAATCCTGTATTTAAATTGTGCTGTTCAGATTTTTTTTTAACCTCAATATTTGAACAATAGTGAAATAAGCATATATGAAATTATATATAGGTATACACAACATAATATAAGCATATTATTACCACAAAAAGAAACAACAAAAAAAATCTTGGAAGTAAAATGTTTGACTTTTTCCCAGTAAAATATTTGCAAAAATCAGCACTTTCCTATAAAACATTCTTATATTAGCAGAATGGATTTTTTTTTTTCTAGGAAAACCATTCTATTAAAAAAAAAAAAAGGGCAGGGGGGAATTTATTATCTGCCCTGGATTTATTATCTGATTGCTTAACTTGTCTTCACTCATCTGCATATCTGAGCACCTCACAAACCTTTCTTTTCTGCGTTCTTTTTTCCTATCCATGACAAGGACTTTCCTTTCTGGACATTAATTACTGTCATTTTCCATGGGGAAGGATTTCCGTATGGGGAATACTTGATCTCCCAAAAAGGCAGACCATAAACTTACTGCAGGACTCTAGCTGCAGAAAAATTTGGCTAGAAACACAAAGAGGCAGGATTAATACAATCCAGTTTAGTCATTTACAGTCATTCTTTGGTGAACAGAAAGGCAGACATTTAGGAGCCGGTTTACATCCCATATAATAATGCACATTGGAGCCTACCCATCTCCCCTGATTCAAGGAGGAGCCTATACATTTATCTCAGGTGCTGTGCTGTGATGTTAAATACTCATGGGCTGTAAGGAGAGAGGATGAATTCCAGATGTCTTGGCAAGTACCAATAACCCCATTAATTTACAGAAGAGCTGCAACTTACAGCACGACTGAACACAGAGCCCAGAGCTGTCCCTCCACTCCAATAAAGTGCCTGTGTATCACTGGTGAAGAAGGGCTCAGTATGGATAATACTCTTGAATTAGAAGGCAGCTAATCCATGGAAATCGCTGAGTCAAACCTAGGCTCACAAATTAACCTTTAGGAAAGGAATGACTTCTGTTGTACAGAAGAGAAGCCCTCTGCAAAATGGGGAGAAAACTGAACTGTGAAACTCTAAATCTCCAACTAACATGGTGACCTTTGGGTTCTAATAATTTGAGGAGAATTTAATAGGACGTGTGGCATTTTTTAACCTTTGAGCTTTTGTACCAATCAAATCCTTGCAATATGTTAAAGATGCAGGATTCTACAGGTTAAATAACTTCGCTAGAAAATAACATATTCCAGATTTTGTTCTTTGTGCACCACAGTACAGAATGCAGAATTACTTTATAATGGTTCAACCTCATAAATTGCTACGTCTAGTTTATGTAATTTATTTTTAAGGCTCAAGTTTATGATTACCATGGCATTCACCACACCTTAACAGTCAAAGCTCTGTCAGTGGTTGTATTCTAAATTGTGCTCTTCAAGGCTATATTATTTTATTTGTTGGTACTCTTACATCTCAATGCACAATCAGGAAGCTCAGTGACTCCAGATTTGTAGTGTGCATGTAAACTTCAAAAGAGAGGACAAGGAATCCCTCTGGGCTTCCCTCTGTGACTATGAAGTGACAGGAGCCATCCCAGGAGGTGCCGTCCCTACTGACCACTGAACTGACCCCAGTTGTCGATTTCATGAGACAGTTTTCGTAATGTTGTTGAGCCACCTCAAATTATTTGGAATTAAGGGAGCCATTTTTATACCCAAATCAGGAGGAGCAACTCTCCCACCGGTGTGTTCTGCAGCCATGAAAGTCCAGAGACGGGGAGAGGTTCGGGGTCTCCAGAACGTGCTGCTCTGCAGGATGTCAGAGCCCTGGCTTTTCAAAATGTCACAGCTCCTTCAGGAAGCTATTAATTTTTTCAGCACCACAACTGAAAGAGTTTCTGCCTCCCTGCCAATAACGTATTCAACGGAAACCAGGGGGGAGGGACTGTTCCTGGAAAGGCTTCCAAATTAGGTAGCTTAATATATTTTCTTACAGCTGTCACTTAATAGCTTTCTTAATGGAAAGGTTTTGGTTTTTTTTTCCTGTACAGCCATGCGAGGTATTCCTGAGAGAGCACAGGACTGATCTTCAGGAGGCTCGAAATGACGTTGTTAATAAATCCAGCCACAAGACAGGCAGACTGTGTGGTTTGGTAATCCGTTAATGACGGCTCTCCCGGGAGCGGCGAGGCGCTGGGGCCGCTCTGACGGAAAGGTCCCCCGGCAACTCGACTGAGATAAACAGGAGAGGGTGCCTTGGTCTGCTGCTGCCTCTCCTCTCTCCGTTCCCCTGCCCTCCCCAGGGAAAAGCGCGTAATTGGGAGAGCGCAGAGCCTTGCTCAGCTGGCTGCTGTCTCTCCCCTGTCCTGGGGCAGGCCTGAGAGCACCTGGCAAAGATGCTAAATGATGCCGACTCCACTGCTGCCGCCGGGGAAGGCAGCCTAAAGCACACACAATAAAGCAGCCTCCGGAGCACCCCGTGAGGGGGGGGAACAGTGGGAGACGAGTCATTACCCCCCACCCCCCAAATAAAATGTTGTTCAAAGCCAGTGTTGTAACATTCAGTCTCCTGTGTTTAATTAGGGAAATAACCAAATAGGTACTATACCTAAGATTAGCTCTAGGATACTCTTGCTCAGGCAGAAATTTAGAAGTAAAACGGTTGCACGCAATGAGTACAATTTGTTCTGACCTAGCTGTCTAAACCAGTCAGTCACAAAGTATCGGAGCTGCCAAGGAGAAGTGGAAATAGAAACACCAATTGATCAACAGATGGATTTAATAAGCATTGAGTGAGATTTTCCCAGCATAAAATATATTTGGGATTTAGCACATCAGCTGGGCATCAGGTCTCATTTCAAATCCTCCCTTGCCTGCAGCTTTGAGTCTGGCGGAAGGATGGATTTCCAGATCCCTATGTCCCCTGCAGACAGTCACAGTCACTGTTGAGAAAGGTGGTGACAGCAGAAGTGTTGAGCGTGCCTCGCGGGCTCCAGCCGCTGCACAGGCACCAAGAGCCATCCAGAGACGGACAACGTCAGGGGAAGGGGCCGGCTGGCAGCTTTCGCAGCCCTTGGCAAACACTCGAGCCCTGGTAACGAGGACAGAGCTTTTGCTCTTACTTTGCCAGTTCCACGTCCCCACGTGAAGAAATGCCTGCACACCCAGCAAATGCAGAAACTGGTACCATAAATGTTGCTATAATGGAAACATAGAAATCTAAGGGTGAGCACCCTGTGAAGTCTGATGCAGAGAGTTATACAAATACCACTATAATAGTATTATAGATGCAACTAGTAAATTTTAACAGCCATTCTGTGACCTCCTCAAACTCAGTTATTTTAGGCAGCAAAACATTCTGGCTCCCTTAAGACTGAAGACAAATTTCCCATTGTTTTCTACTTCTTGGGCAGAAGTACAAAACTTCCCTTCCTTTCCCTAGCCCCGAGTGCTGTCAACTTTCACCTGAACAGCAGATTGCCTTCATATGTATAATGGCTCAATATATTAAGACGCTGCATTCAGTTTCTGATTTCTCCTTTGCAATGTGCCCAGGTGCCCTATATCACGCATGTCCCACAGGCCACCTAGGACTCCTGCTTCCTGAACACGCACTGATGAAAAGCATCTGCAGCTGTCTCCCTAGCAGCCTGTTTTCTGGAGTTATTCTGCCCTTTGCCTGCTGTAGCCACATACCAGCACCAACAGCACTTTACAATAAATAAAGAGATAATAATGTGGGAGAATGAAATTCCTTATGGCTGAATACCAATATAACATACGCACCAAAAAAACCGCATATCTACCCTGTTTATTAAGTCTGGTGATTTGTATATTATGCTTATATTTAACAGATCTCTGATTACAATATATGATGCATACTTCACTCGTGTGTTCAAAATCTCTTCTCATTTTTGTTTGTACCTGTGTTTCCTCTTGATTGGAGGAAATCTTAAACAATATTGAATAGAAAAAAAAATAGGAACATCAGGCACATCATTCAGTAACTGTATATTGCCTGCACCATAGCGTCTGAAACTCTATACTTGGGTGGATTCGTATCTGCATAAAATACTTTTATGCACTATATAATGCTGATACAGGGATGGCAGAAAGGAATGTGAAAAGCAAGAATTGAAGATTCAGGAAGAATAAAGAGAAGATTAAACGTTACATTGGGCTCAACTGAAAAGGAAAAAGAAATCAGTATAAAAAAGGAGAAAAACTGTTAAGAACGGTGTCTGCTCCTTTGACCAACTGTTGCATGTTCTTGCAGACCAGGAAGCTAAGATGGAACAAAAAATCACAGACATGTGAAAAGGGGAAGATTTGGAATGGCTGAAGAGCACCATAAGGAGCACGTATCCTCTTCTACTTGAAAAAAAGGAAAAATTAACACTTTTTATACAGCTAATGATGACATAAGGTATAGAAATAAAATGACAATAATGACTGGCATCTGCATTTAGCCATCGTTGTTGCACACAGAGTGCAGGTGCTACAGCTGTCACCTGCGTAACTCCAGGAGGCTCCCAGGACATCCAGGATGCCCCGCTTTGTCTGACCCACCCACTGTTATTGAAGGATTTTGCACTGGTGAACAGAGAAGGCAAAGACTCTGTGGAGACATTGTATGTTAGAAAATATGTGGGATCAACTAGAAATAAGAAGCTGAAAATTCAGGCAGTGTAGGAAGCAGCCTTTTGGCAGTTTGCTGCACCCTCACCAAGTTTGCTGATGACACCAAACTGGGTGGTGAGATAAACATGTCAGAAAGGAGGGCCATCTTACAGAGAGACCCAGACAGGCTGGAGGAGTGGTCCAGCAAGAACTGTATGAAGTTTAACAAAGTGCATAGTTCTGCACCTGGGACAAAATAACCAAAGAGCCCAGTAGAAGCTAGGAGCTGTGTGGCTGGGGAGCCCCTTGCTGCAAGGGACCTGGGGGGCCTGGTGGACAACAAGCTGAACACGAGCCAGCAGTGCACCCCTGCAGCAATGAAGGCAAATCGGCTCTTGGGCTGCATCTTGAAGGGTATTGCTAGCAGGATAGAGATGTGATCATCCTACTCTAGCCAGTGCTTGTCAGGCTGCACCAGGAGTACTGTGTCCGGTTCTGGTCCACACATTTCAAGAAATATGCAGACAGCCTGGAGAAGGTCCAAAGGAGGGCCACGAAGATGATCAAAGGGCTGGGGAACCTGCCCTATGAGGAAAGACTGAAGGAGTTAGGTCTTTTCTCCGTGGAGAAGAGAAGACTCCAGGGGGGCCTCATCACAATATTGCAGTATTTAAAGGGCAGCTACAAGGGGGACGGAGGCTCTCTTTTCACAAGGAGCCAGATGAAGAAGACAAGAGACAATACATACAAGTTGTACTGGGAGAGGTTTCATCTCGACATAATGAAGAATTTTTTTACAGTGAGAATAATCAGTCACTGGAACAACCTCCACCAGAACATAGTAGAGTCCCCATCACTGGAGGTTTTCAAGATTTGATTGGACAGGGTGCTGGATAATCTCATCTAGATCTCTTTCCCATGAAAAGCTGAATCAAATGATGTTTGGAGGTTCCTTCCAACCTGGGCTGTTCTATGATTTTATTGTACTCTGTAATGCTGGAAATGGTGAAGCAAGGATCCCAGGCCCAAAGAGTGCCACAGTACCAGGGGTAGGATGAGGGCCATGGGGAAAGAAGAGTTTGCAGTCTTTTTCAACTTCAGTAAACTAAAAAAAAAAACGGCAAAAGTGAGTAAAGGCTTCACAGAAGAATCCTCCGGCAGAGGAACAGAAAAGAAGAAAAGCAGGGGAAGTTGGAGGGACTGTCAAGCTCTTTCTCCAACAATACCTAGAGACAACCCCCACGTAAAGTTACTGTTCTAGGGTTGCCCAACTTTGTAAATGTGACCGAACGTTTCAACCAATAAAAGGCACACATGTGTGAATATTCTGCAACTGGCATTGCTGTATATAAAACACCTGGAATAAATTATGAAAGTCTATTGGCCTGAGGCATCAATCGAGTATTTTGAATTCAGTTATCTGAGCAGCCAAATGGACCTACAAGTTATTTCAAATACTAGAAGTCTTCCCAAAAATAATGGCTGTTCATTGTGTAAGTACCCCACAGAAACATGGTATTTTAAAATCCACATTGTAAAGCTGATGAAAACTTTGAAGAATCAGTAATGAAAGAACAGAAAGCAGCAAAGTAATTTTATTTTATCGTAGTCATTTATAGGCCTCAGCTGCAATCAGATGCCATTATACTAGTTACTACCCCAGCGGGTAGGGAGCANAAAAAAAGGAAAAATTAACACTTTTTATACAGCTAATGATGACATAAGGTATAGAAATAAAATGACAATAATGACTGGCATCTGCATTTAGCCATCGTTGTTGCACACAGAGTGCAGGTGCTACAGCTGTCACCTGCGTAACTCCAGGAGGCTCCCAGGACATCCAGGATGCCCCGCTTTGTCTGACCCACCCACTGTTATTGAAGGATTTTGCACTGGTGAACAGAGAAGGCAAAGACTCTGTGGAGACATTGTATGTTAGAAAATATGTGGGATCAACTAGAAATAAGAAGCTGAAAATTCAGGCAGTGCAGGAAGCAGCCTTTTGNAGTGTAGGAAGCAGCCTTTTGGCAGTTTGCTGCACCCTCACCAAGTTTGCTGATGACACCAAACTGGGTGGTGAGATAAACATGTCAGAAAGGAGGGCCATCTTACAGAGAGACCCAGACAGGCTGGAGGAGTGGTCCAGCAAGAACTGTATGAAGTTTAACAAAGTGCATAGTTCTGCACCTGGGACAAAATAACCAAAGAGCCCAGTAGAAGCTAGGAGCTGTGTGGCTGGGGAGCCCCTTGCTGCAAGGGACCTGGGGGGCCTGGTGGACAACAAGCTGAACACGAGCCAGCAGTGCACCCCTGCAGCAATGAAGGCAAATCGGCTCTTGGGCTGCATCTTGAAGGGTATTGCTAGCAGGATAGAGATGTGATCATCCTACTCTAGCCAGTGCTTGTCAGGCTGCACCAGGAGTACTGTGTCCGGTTCTGGTCCACACATTTCAAGAAATATGCAGACAGCCTGGAGAAGGTCCAAAGGAGGGCCACGAAGATGATCAAAGGGCTGGGGAACCTGCCCTATGAGGAAAGACTGAAGGAGTTAGGTCTTTTCTCCGTGGAGAAGAGAAGACTCCAGGGGGGCCTCATCACAATATTGCAGTATTTAAAGGGCAGCTACAAGGGGGACGGAGGCTCTCTTTTCACAAGGAGCCAGATGAAGAAGACAAGAGACAATACATACAAGTTGTACTGGGAGAGGTTTCATCTCGACATAATGAAGAATTTTTTTACAGTGAGAATAATCAGTCACTGGAACAACCTCCACCAGAACATAGTAGAGTCCCCATCACTGGAGGTTTTCAAGATTTGATTGGACAGGGTGCTGGATAATCTCATCTAGATCTCTTTCCCATGAAAAGCTGAATCAAATGATGTTTGGAGGTTCCTTCCAACCTGGGCTGTTCTATGATTTTATTGTACTCTGTAATGCTGGAAATGGTGAAGCAAGGATCCCAGGCCCAAAGAGTGCCACAGTACCAGGGGTAGGATGAGGGCCATGGGGAAAGAAGAGTTTGCAGTCTTTTTCAACTTCAGTAAACTAAAAAAAAAAACGGCAAAAGTGAGTAAAGGCTTCACAGAAGAATCCTCCGGCAGAGGAACAGAAAAGAAGAAAAGCAGGGGAAGTTGGAGGGACTGTCAAGCTCTTTCTCCAACAATACCTAGAGACAACCCCCACGTAAAGTTACTGTTCTAGGGTTGCCCAACTTTGTAAATGTGACCGAACGTTTCAACCAATAAAAGGCACACATGTGTGAATATTCTGCAACTGGCATTGCTGTATATAAAACACCTGGAATAAATTATGAAAGTCTATTGGCCTGAGGCATCAATCGAGTATTTTGAATTCAGTTATCTGAGCAGCCAAATGGACCTACAAGTTATTTCAAATACTAGAAGTCTTCCCAAAAATAATGGCTGTTCATTGTGTAAGTACCCCACAGAAACATGGTATTTTAAAATCCACATTGTAAAGCTGATGAAAACTTTGAAGAATCAGTAATGAAAGAACAGAAAGCAGCAAAGTAATTTTATTTTATCGTAGTCATTTATAGGCCTCAGCTGCAATCAGATGCCATTATACTAGTTACTACCCCAGCGGGTAGGGAGCACCACTTCCCTCATGAAGAATTTACCATCTGAGATGATAAAATAAACAAAAGATGGGACTCATCTTGTGTAACTTTAGCCACGTAAAAATGAGAATTGAGATCTAAGATAGCTGTCTGGGCTCCTCCAAAGCATGGTGGAAAGAGACAAACTCTTCCAGAGACAAATAATTTATTTTACCCACCTCAGACATGTCTCTTCAGATGAAGCGTATTATCCTGTGCCAGCTTCCCATCCCTTCCTTCTCTTCCCACCTCTCTGCACTGAGCACAAGGAGACCTCTATCTCAGATTAGATACCAAATTCATGGATGGCCAAGTTAAGTGAGGTCCAGAACAACTTGCCCCATGGTTATGAAGTGGGCTAGCAGCAGCAGGGTGATGTGAATGCCCACACCCAGACAGGACACCCAGATATAACAGTTAGAAGCATTTTGTTTCCACTGAAAAGTCTTGGTAAAGAAGCTTCTAGTGAGAAGTGGAAGGTTCTGAAAAGCAGAGTTGTCTTTTTTGAGCCCCACTTGACATAAGTCTATATGTTTTTAAATAACAGCAAATTCTTGACAAATTGCTGGTAATAAGCTTAGATCCTGTATCCTAGGAATGAGGTAGAAATGGTAGCATTTTTGCTTTTCTTTACGCTAATTTGCCTGGAAGAAACTTTTATCTGGCCCTGCCTTCCACAATCTACTACTGTTGTTTCATTCTGGGATGAGATGCATGCAAGATGTCTAAAATCAAACCAGCAGAAAATAATTTTAAAAATCAATACAGAAATAGCAGAACTGGCAAATCACAAGCTTAATGGCTGCTACCCCGCGGTTTCACTGTACACCATTTGGTATAACATTTCCCCACATCATCTTATTGCTTCTTTTTAAGGCCTGTCCTTGCAATTTACAATCCACAAGACTGCTGAGCTCTGTAGAGACTTTAATTTGCAAGCTTTTCAAGGCACAGACTTTGTCTTTACTTCTGTGAGGCACACAGGACGCTATCAGCACTATACAAATATTAACTGAGATAACGTAGTAACAACTCCTCCACAAAAATTGCATTAGGGTGGATTTAGGGTTCTCCAAATGTCTTCCATTACGGTGGACAAACAAGTAGCACATTAAGCAGCCAGTTCTCAGCCTGCACAGGACCAGCCTTAAGGGATTACCCAGTACCATCACATTTCTCGCTGACACCAAGCACTAACAACATCGCCAACACGCACACACCTTCAATTCAACAATGTTATTGTCACCCTCAGCGCACACATCAAATAGCTGAAAAGGACGGGCTAGTCATCAATACATAAATGGGCTTTGCAACATCAGCTGGGGTAATGGTGCGCCTAATTCTGGCACTGCTTCTAAGGTGATAAAAATCTAAGTAGTGGAAGAGATGTATTGAGTAAAATAAAGCTCACGGTCAAGAAACGTCAAGGTTCTTTATGGAATTTGTTGCATTAAATTAATCCTATTGAACTACAAAAAGCAAGGAGCTCATCTAGTTCCGTCCGTGCCTGGGGCCAAGTAGGAGAAACTCAGACTGAGACCAAATCAATTTATTTTCAGTCAGGTTTAAATTTTTTAGAGACACCTGGACCACGGTTGCTGTTCTGGGTGTAACGTTACTATCACTATAATGAACACCATTAATCCAAAGGCTTAGTGCAGCACAAAATGGAAGGAAAATGTCTTTCCCCAAAAAATATGTCTCTCCCAAAAGACTCAAGTGTTTGTCTTTTACTCTTACTTTAAGGCCTTTTTAAGGTGCCTTGATGGTGTAAAATATGTGAAGGAAAATCAGCGTCTCACTCTCCAAATTAGGAAAACATCAGGCAAGGGGCAGTGAGGGTCCTCTTCTTCCTCCTCCCACTCCCCCCAGCCCAGGGGAGCCCAGCAGCTCCTGGGGGAGGGCGCAGCTCAGGAGCACACTGGGGGCTCAGACCCAGGGATCCCGCTGGGATACCAAGGCACAGGCACCTCTTGGGGTGCAGACACAAAGGGGTGCAGCAGCACCCACCCTCTCGCCACACACCCATCCACAGCCAGAGCTGCACAGAGACATCCATTTCTTCTCTTTGTGCTCTGCCCTGCACAGCCATGTAAATCTGGATTAACTCAATTACATCAGCGAAAGGGCAGTAACATAAAACTGAGCGTGAATGAGGTCAGGCTGGTACAGCTCTCAGCTAATGTGTAAAATGCACACTTGGTTTCATATCATTGATTTGATCCACCATTCTGCAATTACTAATCAAACATTTTTTAAGAGCCTGACATCTAGAACCAATATTTCAAATCAGGAAATAAAATACCATCCAATCACATTAAGGAAATGGAGAACATGAACTGAAACTTAATATCTAATTACATTAATATACCCAGTATACATTCAGATTATAAAGATCTTGAACAACTAAAATGCAGTTTGCAAGAAACGAATCCTGGTTTCTGCTTACTAACAGGCTGGGGAACAAGGGTTTTCATGTAGAAAGAAAGATGTCGCACAGTATTAGTACTCAAACAATGACCCTGGATTCTGCAAATTCCAGAGGCATTACCCTCTACATCAAGAAATGGACAGAGTGCGAAGAGCTGTCTCAAGAACAGCCATGATCAGGCTGAAAGCTTATGGGTAAGAATTAGAGACCAAGGCAACAAAGGGACCCTTGTGGTTGGTGTCTACTACAGACCGCCCCACCAAGGGGACCCTACTGACGAAGCTTTCTTACTCCATCTACAGGAGGCATGGTGCTTGCAGGCTCTCATCCTGCTGGGGGACTTCAACCATCCCAACATCTGCTGGAAATGTAGCACAGCGAGCTGTAGGCAATCCAGGAGACTCCTGGAGTGCATCAAGGATAACTTCTTAAGACAGGTAATAGACAGCCCTACCAGAGGGAATGCGTTACTGGACGTGATGGTCACCAGTGCAAGTGAGCTCATCAGTGACATCAAGATTGGAGTCACCCTGGACTGCAGTGATCATGCCCTGGTGGAGTTCACAGTTCTGAGGGATATGGGTCAGGTGAAGAGCAAAGTCAGGACCCTAAATTTTAGGAAAGCAAGATTCCAGCTGCTCAAGGAGTTAGTCAATAGGAAACTGGGTCAACTGGGAAACTGCTCTCAGGGACAAGGGAGCAGAACAGAGCTGGCAGATCTTTAAGGATGCTTTCCACACAGCACAAGAGCTCTCAATCCCCAAGTGTAGGAAATCAGGAAAGGAGGACAAGAGATCAACATGGTTGACTCAAGACCCACTGGTCAAACTAAAGGGAAAAAAAGAGATGCATAGGCAGTGGCAGCAGGGACAGGTATCCTGGGAAGAGTACAGGGACACTGCCCGGTTGTGTAGGGATGGAGTTAGGAAGGCCAAGGCGCAGCTGGAGCTGAACTTGGCAAGGGACACAAAGAACAATAAGAAGGGTTTCTATAGTTATGTCAGCCCTACCAAGAAGGACCTGGGGGTACTGGTGGATGAAAAGCTGGACATGAGCCAACAATGTGTCCTCACAGCCCAGAAAGCCAACTGTATCCTGAGCTGCATCAAAAGAAGCATGGCTAGCAGGTCAAGGGAGGTGATTCTGCCCCTCTGCTCTGCTCTGGTGAGACCCCACCTGGAGCACTGCGTCCGGCTGAAGAGGCCTGAGCACAGGAAAGAAATGGCCCTGTTGGAGCAGGTCTAGAGGAGGGCCACAAAAATAATCAGAGGGCTGGAGCATTTCTGCTATGAGGACAGGCTAAGACAGTTGGGGTTATTCAGCCTCAAGAAGAGAAGGCTCCGGGGAGACCTTATTGAGGTCTTTCAGTACTTAAAGGGGGCCTATAAGAAAGATGGGGACAGATTATTTTAGCAGGGCCTGTTGCAACTGGACAAGGGGTAATGGTTTTAAACTAAAAAAGGGTAGATTTAGACTACATATAAGGAAGAAATTTTTCACAATGAGGGTGGTGAAAGACTGGAACAGGTTGCCCAGAGAGGTTGCGGATGCCCCATTCCTGGAAACATTCAAGGTCAGGTTGGACGGGACTCTGAGCAACCTCATCTAGTTGGAGATGTCCCTGCTCACTGCAGGGGGGTTGGACTAGATGACCTTTAAAGGTCCTTTCCAACCCAAACTATTCTACTATTCTAAAAAATTCAGGAAGGGCACTATGTCCTCCAATGGTCCAGACAGGGAAAAATAGATAGAGTGAAAAGAAAAAAGATAAAACAATGGGCTAGATCCAGCCCATCCTCTTCTGGTGCCCAAAGTGTGGATTACAATAATGAAATTGGGAATCTGACTCTCAGCAGGGGCATCCAGATTACATCTCTCTTTGCAGGCAGTGGAGGGGATAAAATTGAACCAGAAAGCATCCCTCTGCATGAGCCCTGTCCTAGAGGCAGTCAATATGAAATGGCCTAAAAAACCTCCCACCCTTTTGGGTAGCTTGGGGCCAGCCAGACCAAGACGAAATACCTCTGCTCAGAGTGCAGATGTCCCAGCTACGGAAAGGCATTGGTATGCACGGGGCTCACTTATTTTAAAAGACAGACACCAAAAGAGCAAAGCGGGACATCAGCAGTTCACACGGTGACCCTGGCAGGCAGAGCACGCACCTGCCAGGCGGGCTGAGGTCTTCACCCCACGCTCTCCTGCCTGGTGTGTTTGATGGGCTCTATGGAAAGGAATACATAAAAGCGGCAGACATTCGGGGTGTTTGGATGGGGGCAAGAGGGGAGAGATTCTGGCTGTGGCAGCCACTCTTCTGGGTAGCAAAAGAGAAATCTTCACAAGCCAGAAGGACTTGGAGTAAAGGACTGTGGCCCCAGTGTCAAAGTTAGGGCACTCAGGTGGGAGAAGGGAGTTCTCATTCCTGGCTGTGGCTTTAATCCAATAAAGATCTAATGTAACATGCGTAGGCAGTCCAGGGACTTTTGTTGATCATTGTCTTAATTGACTGAAGCGCAAGGATACTGTTCTAAGTATTGATTTTCTAATCAAATTAGTGCCTGGTATTTACTCTCCATATGTTTATTTCTCTGTTGTGCAAGGCTCTCTAATGTCCCACGGGGTTAGTATCTAACTCAAAAGTTTATTGTCCTGTGCCTTCTCTGAATATGCACAGAATGCATCAGGCCCTCATTACCATTAATAACCAACCAAAGTGGAGAATTATTTTTTTAATCAACGAAGCTGCTGATAGAGAATTAGCCTTGCATTTAGGGGAATCAGTTCCTTTATTGATTACATTGCTTCAGATTTCCTCCCTTACCGCATGAAAATGGCTAAGTCTCGCACTGCCTCAGTTTCCCACTAAAAACCCTGAGTGTGATGAAGACGTCAGAAGCTTTAGGCTGGAGACAGCAACAATGAGACCATTCAAGTCTCTGTTCCAAGCAGAGCAGGCTGCAGGATGCCTGTCCTGAGAAGCTGGGTCTTGCCCTCCCCGGTTCTGATGGCTTCTCCATCAGTTACTCCATTTTCTTGACCCGAGAAGTGAGTCTTGGATTTGGTCCTAATGAACCAGGGGAAGAAAACGTTTTATATATTTCAGAAGTACCTCCTAATGCAAAAGGGTAAAATCTTGTTACAGTGCACTCCAAACAGCCTATTCAAAGTAATCACATTTATATTTATTGAATGAGACAGCATTTACAAAATGTCAGCATTGCAGCCAAGACATAAACAACGTTACCCAAGACATAGTCCAGAAGCAACAAAATGGTTGATGACACTTCCTGTTCTCAGAGTCCTCCTTTCTCATACCTAATGATCTCTAATAAGAGGATGTACCAACGTACATGCACGGCGATCTCCAGGCTAGCTGCTTCGTATAAATGCCTTTTTCAATAAAGGAAACACCATGCAAGGTGGCATATTAAAGATCAATGTCAAACTTCTTTCCCCTATGATTTAGTTAATTATACTCTGAAATAGCATCTCCAGTAGGTTTTTAAATGTTTATTTTTCTGATGAAGATAACTTTTGTAAAATAGATATAAATTTACCTTCTTTGCTTATCCAATGATTTATTTAGTTAATCAGTAGTAAAAGAAAGCAGGTATAAAATAAAGTGGATCTGAGTCAGTTAGAGGTTTTGAAGAAACAGCTGCAGGAGTTTCCTTTGTGCAGAAGTGGTGGTGAGCTTTCGGAATGGGAAACAACCTAAGCTGAGGGAGCAGAGCAAGGGGGTTTCTCTCACTGCTGCTTCGAGGGACAAGACACTTGGAGAAAAGAATTTGGCTTATTTTCATTTGAAAAACAGCAAAATATGGTGCCTGAAAATACACTCTTCATTTTATAATTACAACCTTCAGTATTCCGGGATCAGTAAACACTAGCATAAGTCAACACATGATTTTAACCACGAAAATCTCAGCAAAGTACTTATGCCAGGCTTATATGCCTTGTTGAATAAGGATGCAGTTCTGAACTTCATTCTGTAAAATGCTTTGGGGCAAAGTTTTGAAAATGCATCTGAAAATGCCAATATACCAGCATCACGCTTTAATGAATTTGTACAGAGATAAGTGAAGAACAACTGATTCAGGATTTTCAGACTCATCATTACTGAGGACAAAAATTACTACATTTTAAGACAAACAACGTATTTGAAAAAAGCTGGACTGGCAAAAAAAGGAAGATTATATCAGAACCTGGAACTTACCTTGTGCTACAGCATGTGTTTAACAAAGCCTCTTATAATCAAAACTGAAACAACAAAGTCATCATTGCGTCCGTATAGCAATGATGATCAGCGCACAAGAAGGCTGAAAGTCACTGGGGAAGCAGCATGATGTCATTGAAATTAAGTTTATAAACTGTAAACAAATACCCACCCCCACGCCCCCCAGAAAAACCCAACTTAATCGTAAGACTCTCAAAGTGATACAGAAATGCCTCGAGTGACAGACATTTTGGTCACGATGCCTACCTATTTTCTATACTATTTTACATATCAAAACAGTTTTCTTTCTAGGCTTCCAGCACTAATTTGTCTTCTTTTATTTTGATGTGGCTTCCAAGAAAGACAAGGCATTGTAGTCAGAGTGCAGGATCGGGTCTGTAATATGCTCTGATGGGCAAAGCATTTCTGCTGTCTTGGTCTCAGAGACATTTATTAATGGATGGGCTGATAATGCTTATTATGTGCCTGAGATAACCTCAAAAGAGCCAGTAAATACAACTAGAGGTAAACAATGCCTGTTCTTGTGAGGGTTTCTTAGCAATAAATTGGATTTTCAATGCAAAATATATCACATTTTTGAAGAAAAAGCAATCAGACATTTGAGAGCCTACTAGCTGTAGAAAGTGTTTGGGAAATAAGCAAAGACACATTGCATGTCTTCAAAATCATTTGATTCATCAAAGGGCAAAGAAATCAGCATCTCATTGAAACGCAGCCTTCTGCATCTTTTAGTTCTGATTCACATGAAGGTAGGGAATATGAGTTTTCTAGTATTACATTCTCTGGTGAGCGGGATTGACAAAAATACAGTCACATCATTCAGACACTACAGATGAGGTGATCCTCTTTTATTTCCCTCGTTAGTATTTAATCACATAACTTCAAAAGAATTTCTGAAAACACAGATTTTCCTAGTACCATTGCACCTTAAAATCCACAGCTACAGCTCATATCGAAGTGTGTTTCTTTGTATCCAAATGTATGCTTTTAAATTAAATTAGACTTTGAGGATTACTCCTCTGCCAACTGCTATTTGTCCTGCAGGAAAACAACTCCCCAAAGAAATGCAAATAATTCATGGTTCTTGAGAGCTTTGGGACAATTACTATGCCATCTGAGTTCTCAAAATTGCAGTAAGTAGGTTATATAGCCTTGGTATCATCATTCCATATGGCTGCATCCGAAATAAGATGCTTAGGTGGGTTGTAAAGTGACATACTTTGAATACACATAATTGTATCTTAAGCTCAGCTACAAGCGCTGGGCCACCACCAGTTCAATAAGGGATCAGACACGGGTCAATTAAATTCTGTGAACATTTTATTGTCTGGGAGCTGAAAGCCTTTAGCTGAGATCAGACAAATACGGATCTTCACCAATTATAAACACCGCACTGATGCGCTGTTACCAAGCTATGCAATGAAAATTGTCTCACATCACACAGAAAACTAAAAGGAAAATAATGTAAACAGGTAATTTCAGGAGACAGCCTAAAAACCCAGCACTGATTCTGTGCTTTTTACACATGGGAGCCATTATATAGGGCTACCTTTGTAAAAGCTACATGAGCAATTAAGTAAGAAGGAAACAAAGATAAACCTAGTAGATTTTCTAGACATGAAAGTGTGAAGTATTTCTGTATTGTCTGACTGCATTTTTCACTGGAAAGGTTTTCCTTCAAAACTCCTGCCCAGCTCTTGTTAACTGTTCCCACTCTATTTGAGATCACCAAAATGACAGAATTAATGTAAGACAAAGGAGATGTTTTTTTCTCTGTGTTCTGGCAGTCTTGTCTTAAACTGAACTGACTTACCCAGCTCTTTACGAACTCTCACCACGCTGTTTGTAAGAAATCACAGTGGGGGCCAGCAGTTACACTAAATTTTTCTGCTATTCTTTCCACCATTACTTTTCATCTTTTGAATCCTTTGTGTTATCCCCATGGGATGGACTACAATGTAGAGTATGAAGTCCCAGATCACAGAATATTTGAAGCTTTTCTGCTTTCACACTTTCCTTTCCTTTCCCTTCCTAATCATCTCATAATTCTTAAAGTAATTATTAATTTACTCTTATTTTAAAATACTCTTAATTTGATTATTCTCATTATTCTTGCAGTTCTTATGATTTTCCTTCCCGCTTTTAAGTATTTTTAGAAAGGATTTTCAATGCGAAACAATTATGCAAATGCAAATTTCAACAAAAATTAATGCAAATGAAGAATTAATATTCAAAAATAGATTAGGACTTTATTCATTTTTAAGAAACAAGTGTCCTATCTACTTCACAGATACAGTTCTTGGATCTTGGACCCTGTTCTGAGGTACTTGCAATTCAGTCTTGACTTAAGATACAAGAACTATAAATCAGTAAAGGAGGCAGGAAGGAAATATATTACTGTTCCCCCAAGCAACGGCAACTTGACTATGTAGCACCAGTGATGCCATCAATTATGCTGAATACATAAATAGATCGCATTTATTAACAAATTCAATTCAGAACTGAAAATTTGCTGTATCTTCTGGAGCACGCAATATCTCATACTTTGCATTTTGGTACCTCATGAATCATAGAGACTTAACAGATATTTCTTCCCAGTTCCCTAAAGAACAGTACTTTAATTAACGTAAGCAGTGATTGCAACCACACTGAATGACAGGGGACAATATGTAAGGGATTTCTAAAGCAAAATAAAAGCAGAATTTTAAGAGATAAACTCATTTAAGCCATTAAGAAGATATAAGGAAAGAATGTCCTTGAAAGTAGGTTAAGGTTTTTGTCAGGTCAAGCACAGATACACCTTAGTCCAACACTGCATTGCATTTTAACAGCTACCATGGATTTTTTACAAGATTTTCTATCAAAGTATTGGACATACATAGCAATGATAGTGGCATTTATTTTTTCAGTGGAAAAAATAAGGTCTGAGGTGTTTCAAAAGCCAAACCACTTTGGGTCTGTGTTTTCCAATTTGGAATTTCAAAGTTAGACATTCAGCTTCATGTGGGAGCTTACCAACCAGAGTGTCTTGGTTTCCAGTAGCAACAAACGTTGTAAATAACACAGGAGTGGCATGTGTTCATGCCTATGAAAATTCAACTTCATGCTTCTCCCTGAGGCTAGAGATCTACTTTGAGTAGCCACTTCGGGACATTTTGCTTAATTCAAGGTAGTTCACAAAATTAATGCAAAACAGCAAATCACCAAATAGGTTTTCTAGGCTCACATCTGGTTGCTTGATTTCTTAAAAAAGTTGCAGGTAATGGAAGTAATCAGGAAGCTGGAAAGACTTTTATATGGGAAGTCACTAAAAATAAAAAAAATCACCGTTCATGATTTGTGATACAGTAATGCCTAGAAGTCAGATACTTCTCTTTGCTGGACACTTGTGTGCACGTAACAGAGAGATATTTTCTGCCTAAATTGTTTTGCAGCCTAAAATCCCAATAGCTGTTTTTCATTAAGAGGGGAAATGGCAAAGGGGTATAGACTATGTGTGCTGCTTTATCTCCTCTCCTTACACAAGAGGTAAAGAATGTTCAATGAAATCAACAGGTATCCAGCTGCTGGAAGGGTACGCAGTTTTGATGAAACAAAATTGACTTTGGAATTCACTGCTGCGAGGTGTTTCTGAGAATCTCTACACTGCTAAGCAAAAAGAGGACGAGGGAGTTTGCTCATACACTGGACCTCCAGGCATTCCCATTGCTTAAACATTATCTTATGTCTTTGCTCTCTCAGCAGCTCCAACTTGCTTTCTTGCAAAGCAATATTTGGGATTAGTTCCCTTTGGGCAATACAGCTGTTCTTGTATGGACAACAGGGCACCAGTTTGCCTCTTTCTGCCCCGCGATGATATCCTCAAAGGATCAGATACTCCCAGATGTACTCCAGGCCATTAAATATATGTCCTCAGTTTTACGTTGTTAAAATGCCACTCACAGACTCTGACATATTGCTGACATTATTTCAGATACTTTGAGTAAAAAAAAAAAAAAAAAAAAAAAAA
>VYZM01001926.1:129446-242193 GCA_013398915.1 Dromas ardeola | reverse complement strand
AAAAAAAACACACACAGAAAAAAAATTAAAAATTATTCTTATGTCCTAGAACCACCATTTCGGTCCTAAGGACATACTGGGCCAAGCCACCATATGGTAGATACCTCCACTGCAGAGTGGCAGTGTGAATGCAAGCCAGTTGCTGTCTTCAGTCCTGAGGACAGAGGTAATTTCCTGGCCTTCCTGCAATGTGAGATGTGCCATATCTATTACTCTCAGGCAGACTATGGGTCCACATCTGTTTTATTTACTAGCATAGATGTAATCAGTGAGACCAATAACTTAGGAGGACCAAAAAAATATCTGATGCATGCCATGAGAGCATGAGAACCTCCACAGCTAACTTAAATACAAAATAAACATTACCTTAGCTGTGAATATTCATGTTTCAGAACATCAGTTAGTAAAATTCCAGTGATTAGACAGAAACTACCACCCTAGACAAGTTTATACAGTACGTAATTGCCTGCAATGGTTTCCCATCTTCCATAGTACAACCGTTCACACACCACTGGTTTGATGCTGTCTGGCAACTTCTGTGATCCTAATATTGGCATCCATTCATGTCCCTGTTCAGCCAATATATCCCTCAACATACAATGGTCAAGTAATTCCTTTGCCACTACTGGTCTTTTTGAAGTTTATGAATTTAAAGCATTAACCTATTTCCAGCACTAAACTATGTAAACTGTTTGCAAGAGCTTCCTATAGAGCACACATTTGCTGATAACAAGCGCTTCCTGAATGGAATGATTGTTCTTAACTCCCCTTAGTGAGAGTAGGAGATGCTTAGTATTTCAGGATTAGATTTGAGCCCCTCAATCCTTGCCTGATTCCTGGCAAAATCTGTTGTCTGGCCTACATACCAGAAGTTCAGCTTGCCAACCACCACATGATCCTCCTACAAGTAAAATGCATTGGCAGAGATTTGCTGGATCAAAGGGAGACATCTAAGAGTATGTGACCTAGTTGTCTATGTTCCCTTCATAGCCCATGAAGGGAATAGGAAGCTCTACAGAGCATTTAATTTAAATCTAATGGCTAGAACTGATTTTCCATCAATTATAAAGGGCATCCACAGAGATTTATGTCAGACATAAACAACCACACTAGATGTCTACCATTAAGTGAGGTGAATCCCACCATCACTTACGTGCTTCAATCGCTTTATCAGTTGGTCTAGACTGGAGGGCAGGTAGACCCTGCATGGTCCTCGCCATCTATAGAGCTTTGCCATTTGCTGCTTCTGTTCCAGGAATGCTTGTGCACACAAAGCCATGCCACATTTTCCTAACCCTGCTAGCTGATTTGGTAAAAAAATACTAATTCTGCAAACAAAACTCCCTTTGCCATTTTTCTTAGATCACCACCACACATCAAAACTACATTTAATCCCCTGATCTGTCAGTATCCAGCATTTCTTTACGTGGCAATTGGTCAGCAGCACAAAGGCCAAGCAATGGCATAAATAAGATGAGAGTATTGACTAGAGCTGAGATACATAACCAAGAACATGGGCCTTCCTCTGCTTACACCCCAGATCTGGATGATTGACTCAGACTGTGATGTAACTGTGGGACCCAGCGCCCAGTACCTGCTACAATCTTGACCTGATGCTACATCAGAGTAAGATCCAGGTGCATACATCTTCACACATACATCATATGTAAAATGGGAGACCTGGAATCACTTTTTTCCTTTGCTTCCCTCTCTTCCTACCAAGATAATTTCCTGAACTACGCCTGCTGATGGCAGAGATGGAAGAGGAGGGACTATGTCCTGCAGGAGCTCCTCCTCGCTGCAGGCAGGAATAAGGCCAAAAAGGAAGCATGAGAAGGAACTTGGTGACGTTTCCCTTCAGGAAGGGAAAAGGAAAGGAATAGGAAGGAGAAAAGATGGGACTCCAGTTCCTGTTCCCCAGTCCTCACACACAATGCACAAACTGATTTGGGAACACAAGTTTTTTTCCACATCCTTTGCCTCTGTTTGCTTGGGCACTCTTCTAGGACACAGGAGATAAAGGTGTTAAACTACTGATGCTGAGAAAGGAATCAGATCTCCTACTTCATAGGCACCCGCTGGTACTTAACCTAGTATGTCTAAGCACTAAGCCTTTAGCTGTGTATTAAAGGAAAGTAACTACAACTGCATTTGGTGAGGAATTAAATCTTTGCACGTGCACTGTATGTTATTGGAGAATGAGGATTGAAATCAGGACCTAAGGGCTCGCAGGCAAAAGGATTCTTAGTTTCTGGGCTGTCATTGGGTTAAGGCATCGACTGGCTATAAACTGCTCAGACTGGAGAAAATTTCTGCATACAGGGGAACTTTCAAAGGACAGGTCAGGTACCCCCAGAGTTTAGTGGCATCTAGGTAGGTGTTTTTAGATTGAAACTTCGGACTTTGGGGAATTTCAGGCACCTAACTATTTCCACAGTGCCAAATCCCTTTGTGCAGTTTTCATATTGTTGGAAATCGGAACTATCCTGCAATTGAATCAAGATAGCTTTTAAAATTAGAATAGGGAACAATGTGCTACAAGTACATAGAAGCTGAATAACGATAGAGTGGGAGAAGAAAGTGAGCAAAAAGGGTGTAAGAAGAGAAGGGCAGAATTAGGATGGAGTGGGAGAAAACGAGAACAATCAGAATTAAAAATAAACCCCAGCCACTTTTCATTTTGAAAGCTCACAGCTAGTAAGCTGATTGGCATCTTACAGCTCTGCCAGAGTATTACAGAAAGAGTATTTGAAGTTACCATCATGTGTTTTATGTGTTTCATAATCACATTTGTTAATTGGAAGATGCGTGATTTCATATGTACTAAGGTCTAGTATTTCACCACTAGAGTTTAATTAGTAAATCCTGGAAAGAAAGGAATGCAAGCTGATTCTCTGCTTAACAAGCTTGTACATACAGTGGAAGAATATCACCAGGATTAAATGCCAGATAAAAACATGGCTTTATTAATTTTCACTTGACGCTGATACAAATATATGAACCATGCAATTACTTCAAAATCCTAATGGCATTAAGCTCTCCCCATCTCATACTTCTCCCTCATCTCAGTTTCACCCGCAGTAGCAGAGAGCACTTTCTCCTGCTAACCTGCAATAAACTCAGCTTACAGCTGCCTTTGAAGGAGATCTGCCAAAACTTAAAAATAAATGAGACAAGACTAAGATTAATAAAATAGGCAGGGATAATTGTTCATTTTGTTATGACCCAAATTCAGTCCATTAAGGGAAGAGTATAAGACTTCCTTCTAGTTAAATTGACTGAAACCTTCTGCAGCAATGGAGAATAATAAAGCACAATTAAAAGTGAAAGTGACCTGGGGCTTTAAACACCCAAGAACCACGGTAACGGAACAAGAAGGCCATTTAAAGGTCAGCAGCTTATAAACAATGTCCTCAGAGCAATTTCGCGAGAGGAAAATAATTTCAGATGGGCCTACCACGTAGTTTATAAAAAAGAAGGCTTCCCCCAGCCTAAAGGAAGCCAAGTAAAATTAAATGCTTGCTACAAGGCTCTGGCAGCCATTGTTTCATGTCTCAGGTTCAAGAGGAGCTATTCTTATTCCAGCTGGCATTCAGTGGGATCATATGGCAAGGTAAATCTCAGAATACCATGCTTATAGACTCATGCTTTTTCCAAAACATTTGTTTCTTTGGACATGATATCTGGGCTGCAGTCCATGAGCTCTGCCTGCACAGCAGGTAGGAGCTACCTGAGCACCCCCACTGCCGCAGAGCAAAAGGCAAAAGAAAACACTGAAGCTCGCAGTTCTTCCTGGGAAATGGTGGGAAGCAGCGTCCACATACCCCTTCTGCCCCCCACCCAGATGTACTTCTCTGGCAGAGTTTCTGTGGCCTTTCATAAGCACACACCTCCCAGCTCATCCTGGGGAACGACAACTGCTGCCAACCTGCACAAGTAGCCAGTGTCCTGGCACCGCTATGGGAGTCTTCAGCCCTTACTAGCTGAGATTTGGCGTCCTGGATGCACTGTGTTATACCCATAACAATTTATTGTCATTTAGACAATTATTCTATCACCTGATGACCTCTCCCCACCTGGAAAGGGGAATCAGGGAAAGCAAGGAAACACGAGGGTTGAAATATAAATAGATTTAATAGGATAA
The DNA here is from genome assembly GCA_013398915.1 of Dromas ardeola. Lineage (NCBI taxonomy): Eukaryota > Metazoa > Chordata > Aves > Charadriiformes > Dromadidae > Dromas > Dromas ardeola. The sequence goes on along the minus strand of VYZM01001926.1, from coordinate 238,049 downwards.
GACTAAATAATTAACAATAATACTAAAGAACCAGTATTAATCCTGATACTAATATAAAATATACATGAATTATACTCAGCCCATTCCATCAGCAGGAAGTTGTGCACTCCCGGCAGGGGACAGCAAATGTGGGACACTGCGAGCGCTGCGGCTTCGGGAGGAAGGGAAGGGCTCGGGGGTCTGGCACCGGGGCAAGGAGTTTTCAGGATCGCGGCCATCAAGGGAGAGAGAAACTACGCAGCAAACTTTCTAATTTATATCAAATGTGACATTCATGGTATGAAATAATCCTGTTGGCCAGCCTGGGTCAAATGCCCAGGCCTCGATCCTCCTCATCCCTGCACCCAAGGTTTGGAAACACTGAGACCTCGAAACCCACATAGCCCAGCTGGCTATAAAGTAAATATTTTCCTGAATTCAGACACTAGAGTCTTCCAAAAATGGAGTTTTCCCCAGCCTTAGAAGATAAATTAGAATAGAATAGAATAGAATAGAATAGAATAGAATAGAATAGAATAGAATAGAATAGAATAGAATAGAATAGAATAGAATAGAATAGAATGTATTGGGTTGGAAGGGACCTTTAAAGGTCATCTAGTCCAACCCCCCTGCAGTAAGCAGGGACATCTTCAACTAGATCAGGTTGCTCAGAGCCTCATCAAGCCTGGCCTTGAATGTCTCCAGGCATGGGGCCTCCACCACCTCTTTGGGCAACCCCCATTGTAAAGAACTTCTTCCTAGTGTCTAATCTAAACCTACCCTGCTCTAGTTTAAAACCATTGCCCCTCGTCCTATCGCTACATGCCCTTGCAAACAGTCCCTCTCCATCTTTCCTGTAGGGAAATTAGTACATAAATTAGTCCTGTGTCACTCAACCCAGGACACACTGGTCTATGACTTTGGAAATTTGTCACCACAAGTGAAAATATAGAAAACATTATAAAAACCTAGTATCGTTCCCCATATTTACAGAGATCCTGCAAGCTCAACAGGAAAAAAATATTCTTCCCCCCTTAGAGGCCTTTTTTTCCTTCATTTTTCAGGCTTAGAGGTAGTACCCCATTCCAGCAGGGTCTGTAGCACAGAGCTGGAAATACAGATTATGCCCAAAAAACCTTAATTGACTGCAGGAATATAATGCAATTTATGTGGAGGTCCATCAGAAATCTGTCAAAAAATATATGGCTAGAAAATTATTTTTCATCCAAGCCAGCACATTAAATACAGTGGTCTAACAAAAACTGTATTGTGTCAGCGCCCATAGCAAATGCTTCCAGGAAGGACTTGCAGGATCCAGCAAGTTTAAATTCTGTGTCATTTAAATCCATATCCAGGGGGAGGGGAAGTGATCTTACGTATTTATTTAGCCTGTGTTATATCTCAGTCATCATGGATCACCTCATAACCCAATGTCCAGGGGAAAAAACAACGGGATAGCTGGCACAAGGTATTATCACGTGGAAGGCATGTTTTACGCTTCATTCGGTTGCATCAAAGCCTGACATAAACCAGTTGTTTCAAAAGTCATCTAATGACAGAGAAGAATTATACTCGGGCTTTTGGTGAATTCTTTGCAGATGTGTCTTAATTCAAGAGTTAGCCTTATAGTAATGCTGCCTTACACAGCACAGGTCTCACAGGCTATTTATGGGCATTTAATATTTCATTAGTTCCCTTTCTGAATGCCTTTATTCTTCTGTGTTCATTCTGTACTTGTTTCTCCATCTGCCCTCATTCTTCCTTTTGTGCACTACAAGTTCATTGAATATTTTACTTCCCATTCCTTTCATGCTGCCGTTTATCCAAGCAGCACATCAACCCAATGACTTGAAGTTTGGTCCCCCTGTGTTCAGGTTAGTCAAAAAATTAGCCAAAGGACTCAATCACTTTTCTGTGGATGCGTGTTGCCTGGAAAGTAGTATGTGGGGTTTTTTTACTATGGCATTGCATAGCGCTATTGATTCTTTCAGGAAAAAAGAGTCTCCTCTACATTTTCTGCCAGTACAATTCATTTACAGCAAGCTGACCGTGCACTCACTGTGCACAGACAGTGCACGCAGAGCCACAGGAACAGCTGATCAAACACAACCAAGCTAAATTCAACTCAGTACATTTTCCATTGCCTATAAAAGAAATTTGTTTTTTATAGATTTTTGTCTGGGTATTGCTTCTGAGCTATAGGTGTAAAAATAAGACAGGAAGCTGGACAGATTTTCTTCCCTTAAGACTGTAAAATCGCTCAATAAACCTCCTTCTACAATAAAACCCTTAAAATGATGGTTGAAACCCTGGCTCCACTGTAGTCAATAGTAAAAATCCCATTCACATCAGAAACGACTGACTTCTGTGCTAATGAAAGCCCTCTAACTACACCAGGTATGGTACGTAATGGCTCAATATAATAACTTGTTATCAAGTACATACTTTTCTCCAGATAGACAGGATTTCATAATTTTTTACTAATATTACGTTTTTAAAAATACTGATTCCTTCCATCAATAAAAGACAGTCAATATACCAATGCCCGTTAATACTAAGCAGCAATTTAAAAAAGCGGTCCTGAAGACAGCGTGGAAATGAAACCGCAGGGTTAATGTTATATAGGCCAAATGGAATGGTCAAGGCTGTTTTATGTCTCTGCTGGAAGCTGGTATCTCTAGGACCAAAGTAAATGTTAGAAGTGTTATTGGTCAAGACGGACTCACATTGACATCTGGCAAATTCATACAAAACTGGGAGGAATTTGTAGTCTTCGTCTGTGCCTAATGTTTTGGTTTAGACTGACCAAAGCATACATGTTAAGTACCCAGACAGAAAAAACAAATCTCAGTTTATTGCCTGTAAAACGCCAGCAAAAATGGATTTTGGAGAGAGGAATTCACATTGTCAGCTGTCTGTTCACAGTGCGGACAAATCCCGGTGTGTAATTGCAGCATTAGTCATGCCGGCTAACAAAAGCACTGCAGCACGGACGGGGGACCGACGGTGGGGAGCAGAGAGGTCATCTTCTGTCTGAGTCACCAGCTTTCATCCAGGGCTGGAACCCTGTGTTCGCTGCCACCCTCTCTGCACCCCACCATCAGCTTGTCCAGGGGGTGGCTGCCACCCCTGCTCCCTTCACGGGTGGCTGTGGATGGACTCGGGTCCTCATGCACCACTTGTCCAGCACAGAGAGGACAGAAGTGGGCCTTTGCGTTGAAGCTGTAGCTGTGTCCCTGCTCCCTTGGTTTTGGAGCAGGATGGAAGAGGAACAAAGAGGATAAAGTTTTTCCAAACCAGCCTCATGTCTGTGAAGGGCTTCTGAATTTAAGCTTTGGGTTAACAAATACGTACCACTATGGGTGTGAAATGAAAGCCCCTTCTCCACCCACAGAAAACTCTTTTGAAGATACGGCCCTACACATTTACTTTTTTCAGTAAGTCAGTAACTAAGGAGGGCTTGAATCCAGAAATATAGTCCTCATGTAATGACTTCATCAGTTCGTAAATAGTAGCAGGGGAAGAATATTTCTGATAGTGACATCTCTTACATTGCCACTGTTTGCAGCTATGGATGATCAGAATTGTAAATACAGAACTATGGGAATAATCTATCAAGCAATGTGTTAGATTTGCTGTCTTCGAAAAACATATTCTAGCTCGATCACAAGACAAGAGTTTGTCATGGGCCTGCATTGTACAGGTGGAGGATATGATGACAATAGCTCTTGCAAGTATTAAAAGTTATGAATCTTTGAATCTGCTTTGCCAGACTGGTTTGGATTTCTTTTAATTCCAAGATCTGGGGTTATTTCAGCATTCATATTTCTCAGCTTGAAGAGAAACATCAAAAACAAAGGTACAAAGCCCAGCCTTTCAGGATATAAATAAACAGTTCCTAGAGGGACAGGTACCTGAAAGACCCTGGCTGATTCTGGGCCCTTCCAGAAGGCTGCCATTAGACAAAGCCTCCTCCAAACCCCACTGTTAAGGGCATTTGAGGTGGAAGGAGATATTGGCCACAAGACAGGCACTCAAAGCACACTTCCTTGGGGGGTAAAAAGTTCAGAAGTGTTTTCTAAGGAGCTAAAAGCATCCGAGGAGAGCAGCTGTTTTAAAATACAGCATAAAGGCAGGAGGACTGAGGAGGCTGTTTCTTTTAAAGTTTGGAGAGCGCTGATGCTGATGGGAGGGTGTTTCATCGTGGCTCAGCTGGAGCACCCGGCGCTGCATGAAACACAGCAAACCTTCACCATTGCTCCAGTGTCCTCCTCCCGCTGAGCCCTCCCTGGTGCCGAGGAGGAGCCGTGCCAATTTATCCACCTCAATTGTAAACCCCAGCCGCTGGCTGGAAATGAAGCTTTTTTTTGGTCACCGAGATCATATTGTTATAAACAATTCTCCAGAGCCACAAATAAACCGTTTGCCTTAACTCAGCCTGATCCTGCGCAGAGGTAGACACCATGGGTCTCTCCGCTGGCCCACATCACGCAGGGATAGGACCATAGGACCATAAAACTGCCTGATCTTAATCTTGCAATGAGGTGTGCAAGGGATTCAAACCGAAGCCATACGAATCCTGCAAACTGTAACACCCACTCCCAAACAGGGACTTTTTTTTCCTTTAATAGCTAGCACGGTAATGCCCATGAGACAGAGGGGCATTACCACAGCAGAATTCAGTAGAGCACAGTAAGTAATACGAGGTAATTTGCGTCATTAATCAATAACAGTTTGTCCTCAATTGTTAAGCTTTTTGTCAGCTTTTTGGTTCTAAAAACGTGTTAATTAACAGCCGGTCTCTCAAATCATCCCCAAGCCAGGCTGGCAAGATACTGGAGCTTCGTTGGCTGGGGGCAGGGAGGAGGATTTCAGGAAGGCCGTTAGTGAAATGTGTGACATGTACAAAAAGCAGCCTCAAATTTCAGACTTGTTTACTCATTTTAGACACCTTTGGAGGTGAGCACATAGAACCTGAAGTTTCTGGGATGACAAAGAGAAAGAAAAGCAGGAGTGACGAGAGGAGAAGAAAGCAGGGGCTGAGAAAGCCATTTTCCATGGTAATGCAGAGTGATAGAACTGGAAGAGAAGGGCTGTGGTCCAAAGGAGTTAAAGAAAAAGAGGTTCAAATATCATGAATGAGGAGATACCATGAGGCCACCTGTGTTTTGGGCTGAGGAATAAAGAAGCAGGTAAAAACGAAGAGGATACAAACTCAAGAGGGAAGTAGCATCTATGAAAGAAAGAGTAGGGGAAGCTGGGGAAGAGGAGGTGGGGACAAATAAGAAGGAAATGGTATTTTTTTATTGGCAATCAGTGAATCCTTCTTATGCACTTATAGAGGAAATTGCCTTTCTTTGGAGCACCTGGCATGTTCTCTGGAGGCTGATAGGCTTTCAGCAATGAGATGCCCTGTGTACCAGAGCAGTTTTTTATGCAGAAAACCGATGGTTTTGTTCACATGGTTCTCTAATCTGCTAAGAAGAGAAACAGGACAGGGATGTAGCAAAACTGCTCTGTGGCAGATCTTTACCTGAAAGAGGAGCTTCATGGTAACCCCCCGGTCGTCTGTGTAGTGGTTGGCTCTGTGGGGTGGGCCAGCAGGTTGGGAGGGGAACCACACCGCAGCCACCCACTGACTTCTGAGAGACCCAGGACCACGCTAGTCAGGAGTACCTATTTCTGTACGTGCAGATACAACATTTGCCTAGGATGTATTTGGCATTTAAACGCATAGGATTGAAGTTGCTTATAGTCTCTCTGGAGAGAGCTCTGCGTTTGTCCACCCCCTCACCATAACCTTCGGGCCCCTACAATTCCCCATCATCTCAACTAAAACATTTTGTTTCCTCCTCCGAAGAATACAGCAATATAATTAATAGTAAGTAAGAGCTAACCCACAACTGTACGCATTCTCTCGTGTTCTCAGCCAAGCAAATCTTTCATTTTGTCGGGTAATTTCTTTTTAATGTGGTGGTTGCTATTATTTCTTGATAGTGATAAAAGACCCGAAGCAAAACTCTTTTCAGAGAATTCAAGAGGAAAAAAAAAATCTTTGTTGGCTGAAAGGAGCATATTTAATGCATGCAGAAGGTGTTAATTAAAAATCCTTAAAGCTGACATTATAGCCCTAGAAATCAGGAATATTTTGAGTCTTAAATGTCTCAGTTATCGTCACAGAACGTCTGCCATGGCACCCATTTCTTTGCCCTGAGGCATTACTATAAAATTAAAAATGGGCATTTGGAGCTAGTAAGCTTTGATCTAATTGAATTTGTGGTAGGATCAAATCATAATATACCCATGATTTGCTGATCTCATTCTTCCCTTCTGGCAAGGGTTTGTCAAGTAATACTAATGGACACTTATAATCTACCAAGAGATTTGCTACAAAATAAGCTGATTCTTCACTGTGTAACTTATTGTTGTGTGGGGGCTTAACAAAAATAAAAACCAACAAAACCAAAAAACAAAAATCCCTGAAATTTGCATATGTACTAAATGGCAGAGGAAGCTTCCAAGCTGCAATAATTCAGTAGGTATGACATTTACCTCTAGGTGTTTTACCTCAGCTGGCTTAGTGCACACCACACTGTGCAAAGTTGAAAATCAATTAATTTTGGAAACAATTTCTTTTTATACACTCTCTTCTGTGGATCCAATTCCTCATCTGTTCAGAGAATTCTTTTGGCATGAGCAGAGGTAAAACTGATGAATATTAAATCTCTGCAATCTAATAAAGGGTAGTGCTTACCCAAGTTTCGATGAAATACTGATGTGTATATACATATATCTAGACATATACATTTTACATACATATGAAGACCTGATCAGTGCACAGGTTTTATTAATTTATAGGTAGAGGTTCTGAATAAAAAATAATAATTTTTTTATCTTTTAAGATCTCAGCTAGAAAAAATGACTTTTGCAAATGAGAAGTGGCACCAGTCATAAGTGAAAGGAGTGTATGGAATCTGAAATAGCAAAGCAATTGAACATGAAAAGTTTGGCATAGAATAGAAGGGTGAGTAATTTAAACCCACTCAGGAACAGGTGTGACTTGTTCATAAACCAGTTAGGAAAAAAATTTGTTCAATTACTTCTCTCTGGTAAATAACAAATTACCATAGCAACTCCATTTTCAAACAACATATGCATATATTTTGTTTCAGAAAAGCTTGAGTCAAAAACTGCATTTTACTACCACGCCATGCCTTCTTTCCTAACTTCAAGATCCAAATTCTATGAACCTCCAGCTCCCTATTCACACACGCTGCCTTGGCCATGACTTGAAACCACCACCTTAACGCCGACTGTATTGCTCAATCCATGCTTAAAAATTATTCTGCTTATTTGGTGAGATTGTGACATTGAGCCAATGCAGCCAGTAGCTTTTGTGATAGGGAGAATAAATAGCTGTCATTTTGGGGGCGGATTCCAAATGATTTGTTAAAATCAGATGGGTTTTATCAGCAATTACAAATAACCTGAGGCATATACATGTATGCAAGTGTGTATTTAAATGTATAATTATATATGTTTTTGTGGTGGTTGTTAGGAATTTGTAAGCATTTGAATTCTCAAAAAGTAGGGAATTATTCAAAGGGGATCTGATCAGAGTCTGAATATAAACCCATATTGGAAGGCTGTTGAATTAAATTGAGTAACCATACAGATTCCAAACTCTTGTGTAGAGCTACAGCCCACACGGAGCAGAAGGAGTCCCAAACCCGACTGCTCCCCAGGCTTTGGTGTACAGTAACATACACTCACTCGCTTCCAAATCCTGGCCCAGACTGTATAGAAGAAACATTCATCAGCAACAATCCATCTGCAACATGCAACATTAGCATGATTTGTGATTAAACTTGCTTTAGAAGCAATTTAAAAGCAGACAGTGGCAGTGTCTCCAGACACTGCCTAGGAATACATAAGGGTTATACAGGTTCAATTAGGTAGCATTGTTTTAATACCCCGAATCTTTAAAATATGTACGATCTGGACCTTGCAAGTCACTTGAAGTGTGACTATTTTTGTGCAGATTCATGTACTGAGGGGTGTCTCACCTGTTCAAATTAACCTGTCCAGGTTGAAATTAGTCTCCAAGTGGTCTTCAAACTTGGAGAGGGGATCAGAATCTGCTGTCATTGACAGGTTTCCATTTTGCATTCAGCAACAAATAGGAGTTTATTCAGTGTTCCCATAACCATCTGTTACCTCCACAATGGTAACTTCAGTTTGGGTCCTTCTACCCTACCTATGTTTACATGATTCCAATAGCCAAAAATATAAGAATGGGCAGCAGCATAACGAACACTAGCTCCTTGATTTGAGAATTATCTCAGATCCATTTCTGATTTTATAAAACCATGCCAGAAGTTTGGCCCAATAAAGATAAACCATGTATGCAATTGTAAGCTCTGGTACCCCATCCTCATTTTTCTGAACAATAAGGGAAGAAGGCAAAGAAGAAAATATAGGCATTTATTCCTTAGCCAGTCTCATCTCATAGTTCATTGGGCATCATTTTTACTCTAAGAGATCCCCTGAACCAAACCACTCAGTCATCAATAGATGCAGTGAAACAAATCTCTTCTCATTCCATTGGAAATATGCAAACAGTAATACATCTCTTGCCTGAAGAAGAATTCCCTGTTCATACCACAGTAATTTATCTCACAGAATTATCTTGTTTTAGTTGTTCATTTCAGAAGCTTTTAAAGGAAAGAAGGAAAAAAAAACACCAAAAAACAACAAACAAATCACTCAGCAGCAGAGCAAAAACAATTAGTTGATCAAGTTCATCTGTGTCCAGTGCCTCAAATCAATTGAATTGCAAATCTTTTTTCAGGTCACACTATGTGGGCTGCATCTAGAGGAGCATTTTAGTCTGCAGCACGTATGCAGTTTTGAAAGAAGACTCCTTGATGTCCCCATTTGCAGTGCTTTTGTTGACATCATGGAGAGGAGTCAAGTCACTCTGCACAAGCTGGGTTCCTCCCAGTGGAGCTAAACTGGCATCTCAGGGGAGCGCCTAAGGGAGTCCAGCCACTTGCGGGTGTCCAGTCCAAGCAGGAAGGTTAGAGCTAGGCCAGAGTAAGACCTCGTGAAATGCAGATAGACAGCAGGTCCACAGCATCAACTGCTTTGCTTCGCAGATCCATTCCTCTCAGGTTGCACTACTTCCTAATACAGATACAGATTCTGCCACAGAACCTTGCTTCAGAAGACTTTCTTGCAAGAAGTGATTATGTCAGTGGGATGTTATTGATATATTCGGTGGCATTACCTCCTGCCACCTTTTCATCTTTGTATTCAGGTAAGAAATGCAATTCTACACAGGTATAAAGTTATCATATCCTTGCCATAAACTGAGTGACACGATAACTTGTCTTGTCAGATAGTTTCACAGTGCTATGCATCAGCTGGAAGGCTGAGAATGAAGCAAATATTCAAAGGGGTTTTTATATCTCCCCTCAAGCCACAAGGAGATGTACGTACTGATATGAAATGACACCACATTTTGTTTGGGAAAATTTTGCAGAGTTGCTTTAGCCCAAGATGGCAGCTATTATGTAAGTAGCAACAACATCTTCTCTTTCAAATTCTTCATTTTGTCTTTTTTCATGCAGACCAAATGTACTTTGAGCTCAGTTAGCTTTCCCTTTAGATAAAGAGCACTTAAGTCCACACATGAAACTTTCTGAGTAGGAGACACAGGGGCTTGAATTAAAGCAGCCCCTCCCAACATTAGACAGATGCCTGAAGCATACAGAGGTAAAAATACAGTACCAGCAGCTGGAGACAGGACAAAGCTGAAGATAAAGAATCCTTTCTTGCAGCATCTTTTTATAGTTTTGAATTTTCAAATTGGAAATCCTTGACCCTTGTTGCAATGGCTATCACACAGTCGTACAGCATCCCTTCTGTCCAGGAGGGCCACCCCTTGGGCCCTGACTTCCTGCATCTCTCGTGGCCTGAGCAGTAGCAGTGCAAGACCAAATCTACCCTTGGCCTCAGGGGAACACCTAGTCCGCATGGGTATCCCAACACAGCTGTTATATCAACTTTTCAAGACTATTAGCCATGTTAGTGCGACAGACATACAGATCGAAGTGAAAACAGAGCTGGTTGCTGTTCCCTGCCTCATCTTTCTGATCATTCTTGAATGCTCCTTGGTCACCGCTGTGTAGGACAGTTCCTCACTTTTATTTTAGCCAGTGTTTCACTGCAATCCATGAAGAACTTTCTTCATGTTTCCTCATAGTAGGTAGCCGCTGAATTGTGTTTGTCGGGAAAGAGAAATGGCAAAAGACATTTCAAGGTTCATAATTTTTTCTTAAAAACTGAACAATGAGACACACCAAGGAGAAGGGCTACTTTAGATACTATTTCTTAACTTTTTTAAGGCAAGTATCACCATGTTATTGTGAACCATCACCTCACTGTTTTTCATTAACAGGCAAATAAAATTTAACCTAAGCTTTGAGTAGTCATTTATTAATTCTATTTTTCCATATCGTGTTTCTTATTTACATATGTAGCAATGTGTGTATCTGGAGAATTTTTTAAATGCATTTGTTCTGTGCACGGTGTTCTGATGTCTCATGGACCTCTTGCATCCTGGAGACAACAGGTTGTTAAACACTTCTGAGCGCAGCCCCAGTCTCCTGTTGGAGCCTGGTTTTTATTTCACTCAGAGACTATGATCAGTCAGGCCATTCCAGGTTTTGTTTTATGCTCATGACAGCTTTCTTTAACCTTAGCTGGTCCTACACCAAAAGAAATCTCCAGTACCTCCAAAAAACCTACATTCCCATTCTTCTCTCTCATTCCAAATGTTAGCTGCATTTTTAAACCCTTTCATTAGGGCAGAGGGTAGCCTCCTTGTTAAAGTTTCGGGGGGGGTCCCACGAGGTCACCTTTGTCAGTTTGGATCTCCTGATTTGATTTCCCTTAGTCTATCTATGCTCAAAGGCTGGTTTCACAGTCACAACTTATTTTGTTCTGTAGCATTTTACAGAGTGTGAAATTTCACCTAAAGGATCTCATGTCTGAGTCCCTGCACTTGAAGCACTCTCCAAAAAGTAAAAGGAATTCTGAGACTACACAGAGATTCTCTCTGCTATACTGGCATGCTATTAATTAAAATTAAAAATGTTTCTCTTGCCTCAAGAGCTGTAGAGCAGCATAACCTTCCTCATCCTTACCTTCCCCATCCTTACCTTCCCCAGCCACAGCAGCACCGACGCTGGTCCTCTGTCCTAAGTCAGCTGTAGGGTTCAATTTCTTCTCATAACTTCAAAGCACGGAGACTGTCAGAAACCAAAGTGGCTGCAAGGAAGATCTAACAAACTGTCAGAGGCCCTGCATGTCTGTTAGCAGGATTTGCTTGTGTTAGAAAGGCACTGAGCCTTGCTGGGCATTGAAGGATCAGCAGTCCACATTTACCCCTGTGGCCCACAGAAAGGACACAGTCTTTCCTTCCCACCTACAGCTCTGGAGGTGAATCAAGGAGGCGTGGCACGGTCACTGAATTAAAGCATGCTGAGAAACTAAAGATTATTTTTAAAATCTCTTGACATTTTGGAGTTACAATGATGGAGCATTTGTGTCCCAAAATAGGGTATCTTGGAACCTCTGTCATTACACGAGAAATCAGGACACTGCTGACGTTTCTTTGCTCCATAGCGAACCTGAACTCTGAGGCTATCTTACAAGGAAAACTTTGCAAGTGCCATCCCTTGAGAATTCAAAACTAGACTGAACAATTTGCCAGAGAATATGCAGTAAGAAATAATCACCCTCTGACAAGTGACCTAGACTAGAAGGCCGAGCAGGACTTTTCCGGCTTTTACTTTTATTATTCCTTGCTGTGTGATTAATTGGAAAGGCATAAAAGTTCCTATCAATTTAGAGAGTATCTTTTTATATGCAAAACTCATAGTACAAATCTTAGTACAGGAAACTGCACTTTGCAAATAACATTTTCAAGAGCATTTCTGGAATTCCATTTCCGTCAGGCCCCCTTACAAATATCCAGCCAACCTAAATAACAGCTATCCAGATTTCTTTTAAATTCTGACTTTGGTTCATCGATTCTATTTTGATACTATAATAAAATGGCACTGTGTAATTTTATTCTTTTCTTCATTCATAATTGCCCTTTTGATTTTGAAAATAATGCTGCTCGCTAACTGCAATGTGAGCTGCATTCAGTTTACGTTATCTAAATTTGAGCAAATATTATAAAGCTTGCGCAGTTCCACCGAGGGACAGAATGTTCTCATTTCTTCAATTACTCACATTTGAATATAATGTTCACAAAGACATTTGCACTTGTTCTTCTTTGTTATAATTGGAAACCTTAAGATTAACACTGTGGTTTAAAATAAGATACATTTGAGTCAACAAGCCTTTCTAAACTTAATTTTCAGCACTGCAGGTTACTCATTTTTTTTCTCTTCTAGCTTTCATTCAGAAGCAAACATATTTATCACACAAATGTACATTTTTAAATGTTCTTGCTGATTTAGGCCCAGTTTGTCACAGAGATCCTGGACTAATTATGCCTGCACAAAACCTGCAACTACTGAAAACATCCTTCAAAGGGGCGTGTCTTTTACTAAATTCAGTAGAAACCTCCCCACTGCGTGCAGGGTCACTGAGCTGGGTCTCAAGTGTTCCACCACTTAAGCATAACCATCCAGCTTCCGAGGATTATGCTTGAAGCTTCCACCTCACGTCTGCACCATGGCTGGCTATGCTAGAGATGGGCAAGAGGAATCATAGAATCATAGAATGTGTTGGGTTGGAAGGGACTTCTAAAGGTCATCTAGTCCAACCCCCCTGCAGTAAGCAGGGACATCTTCAACTAGATCAGGTTGCTCAGAGCCTCATCAAGCCTGGCCTTGAATGTCTCCAGGCATGGGGCCTCCACCACCTCTCTGGGCAACCTGTTCCAGTGTCTCACCACCCTCATTGTAAAGAACTTCTTCCTAATGCCTAATCTAAACCTACCCTGCTCCAGTTTAAAACCATTGCCCCTCCTCCTCTCACTGCATGCCCTTGCAAACAGCCCCCCCCCATCTCTCCTGTAGGCCCCCTTCAGGTACTGGAAGGCCGCTATAAGGTCTCCCCAGAGCCTTCTCTTCTCCAGGCTGCACAACCCCAACTCTCTCAGCCTGTCTTCATAGGAGACGTGCTCCAGCCCTCTGATCATCTTCATGGCCCTTCTCTGGACTCGCTCCAACAGGTCCAAGGAAGGACCCATCGCTCCACAAAGCAATGCTGTGTGTCAACAAAGTGCAGAGCTCTTGGAATATATCGGGCCTTTCTCTCCTTGAAAAAAAAAAAGAATGTCTTCTCGTACAAAAGGACAACCACAATAAGCATGCTGGCATAGAGCTGAAAGGGACCTCCTGGGTTGTTGAGCCTGGTCGGCTGGTATTAGAAGTAATCATGTTGTATTAGCAGCCCAAGCAACGCGCAGAGATGGATTGCTCACTGTCTCGCACCTCATACAGTATGCTTGTACTCTCTAAGCGAGGACCTTGGCCCCACAGCATCTGCTTTCTGCTCGTCTGTTGGTGGAAAGTGGCCGGCAGCCTGGATCAATCAGGTTCACTGTGTATCAGGACAGCACGTCTTGCTGGACTGAGGATGGCATGACAGGGCTCCAGTACCAGGCTGGGTGGGTTTCCAGATTTCACTAGCCAGTAACCCTCACACATAAAAATACAGCAAAGTTCAGGTTTTGACCAGTATTTCAAACTTACTTTTTAGCCCTTGAATTTGGAAATTAGAAACCCTTGCTTTGGAATGGAAATGGTGACGCTTCCCAGCTCCAGCAGGACACTGCTGACCAAGTCTACCACTCGCTGGAAAAACTGGACAGCACACAGCACCATCCCCCTCAGGTTCACAGCGATGTCCCCCCAGGCACATAAGGGACCGAGGCCCACCTTCTCCAGGGGTACTGCCCCACAATCTCTTTTACACTGCTCAGGAGGAACCAAAGCTCTTCTCTTCGAGTCTCTATTCTTTATAACTATTCCCCCAGAACCATGCATGTGCTCTTATAATAGAGATTAATTACAGAAATGTGGCGGGTTTTGACAGCAGAAGGTAACTGCTGTCTGGAAATAGCATGAGTTGTAGAATACATTCACGAGCACACAATACAAGGAAGGACACTGCCAAATTAATGGCTAGAAACAAAGAAATATAGACATTTTATTTAAGCAGTGTGGTGTTTAATGTCACAAACTGAAGGGAAATCCAACTGCAGAATAAATAAGACATAAAAAGTGGATTGAGGACATAAGTTTTTGCACATAGCTTAACTTATAAGTAGGAACAACATGTATCTATGTACATTTGAATCTGGATGTACACATACACAGTTTTTTTTTTTTTTCACTCAAGGGTATAGCTCAGAAATGTTCTTAATGAATAATTTATAGTAAAATGGTCATAAGAAACGTCATACTTGAGGTCCACCCTCAAGTAAAGAGTGTTTTTCTCAAGACTTGAAATACTGGTGAGCAGCCATGCCTGGCCTGAACAGCGGCATCCGTTTCTTTCTGTTTAATGAATTGGGCTGCCCTGCTCTTCATGTATGGGAAGTACAGACAGTTTGAGACACATTTAAATAAAACCATTCTGGCAGCTATTTGCCTCAAATGAAAGAAAGTAAGGCCAGCCTTCAATGTCCTAGTGGGGTTTGTGGCTGCATATCCTTTTTTTAGTTCCCCAAAAGTTATGTTCTCATTAAAATGTCACCTTACAATAATTCTCTAATGTACTGGCTTTTGCCTTCATTAGTTGTTGAACCAAAGCTAGTAATGGAAAAACAGATTACCTTGAATTTACGATGGGCTAATTCCACTCCTTTTAGCTGCAATAATAAATCGCCCTTTGTTTACAATTGAAAGACCAGTAATTTTGAGCAGAATGAAGAATGGATGGAAAAATATAGTTTTAACTATTGGCTCAGATTGTTACAGGGCCCTGAAGCAACAACATGGTCAACAAGTAAAATGTAAAAACAAGCTTTGGTAAAGCTCAGTGAACAATGCTTTCAAATTGCACTTATTTTAGTCAGTGGAATACCCCACCACTTACCTCTGACAATGGGATTTGGCCCGTGGGGAAGTCTCTGTCACAGATGCAGTATTTCTTAAAGGAGAGGTGGAATCCAAGACATCCACACAGAGACTTCATTTCTGGAAGATTACCACCTAAAACCTTTCTGGACTGAAAGAAAATTAGAGGACTGAAACACTTCAGGATGTAATTAGGGGACTGAAAGTAAAATTGGGGCTGAAACCAGACACTCGTTTCTGTAGCCTGGACCTTGTGGGAGGTTAGGGGGTGGGTGTCCTTCCATCTCCAACTGCCTTTAGAGCCTGTTTTCGTGCTTCTCTGAGACATCATCAGGGCCAGCACACATTCTGCAAAGTACTGAAGCAAGTATAAACACACACACACACACAATCTGACCAGGCAGCAGAGGCACCCACAAGTTGGCCTTGTGTTGCTCTGCTCCAGGGATCCCCGAAAAGCTACGCAGATCTATTTTGGCTTGTGCTGCCCCTGCAGGTGCCCCATTGGAGCACGGCTGCACAGACTCCTGGTGTCAACAACAATTAATCTGTATTGGAAAGATCTTTTGGGAGATATCTCTCTGGTGATTTCTCTGGCTGCATGGGGTAGTTCAGTGTTAATATACTGAAATGGACCCAAAATTCTTTAATTTTTCAATGGAAACATTTGAGGAAACATAAAAAAAAAAATACCTAGGAGAAACAGCAGTAGAAATTATGACAAAGTCAGTAGTACCTAAAAGGCACCAGATCTCATTCATAAAGAAAACTTCCACAGACCATCTTTGGGGCAGAGAGCAATTCACTTTTTTTTTTTTTTTAAATTAGTTTATGCTTTTTAATCCTTCTTTAAAAGCACAGATAGAAAAAGGCAATGAATAGGAACATCACACAGTGTCATTTACTGGCTCAGTATAGTGCAGGAAAAGGTTTCACCTTCATAGGCATAGGAAGGGAGTAGGGATTCATTATCATGTGTCAGAGAGATGATGGTGAATCCAAATTTATAACATTAAGCAGCTACATTGTATGTGAAAAAAATAAAAAAACTGAGAAAACATTTAGAAGCTTTTCCTAAAGGCTTTTTTGTACCTGACAAAATACACTGTAATTCTGTAGAAAGCAGATGATACGTATGAAAATTTATGTTAAAATGATCAGATCCTAAAGTAACAGAGTTTCAGTTCTTCTGCAAATTAGTTTCTATATGTATACATATCTAACTACCCACCTATACCTTTTCTTCTCTTTTTAGTCTCCAGCAACAGTGATTTATGTGTTCTATTTTGACCAAGTTGTAAAAGCCTAGAATACCAAGTCAAAAAAAAAAGTAAAACAAAGAAATAAAAAGGATGCTATTGGGACAGAAGTTCCCTAAGGGACAAAATGAAATGAAACATTTCAGCTCATCAGGCAAGTACCATGTCTGCCTCCAATAAAGGGCAGTATTTTCATTTGACTGGTTCAAAGAAAGCGATACTCAGAACCTGTTTGTATTCCTTTTGCTTCCCAAGTGAAGGAAGGTTGCAGTTAAGGTATAGATTTAACTGTTGAGGTGGGAAAACTTCTATTCATTTTGTCTGCTTAAAAAACACAGCAACTAATGTTTTTAATCTTTCTTTTTTTTTTCATCTCTTTCTCTCTTTAGGTATAAACTGGACTTAACATAGGATATATTGCCTTGTCTCACACATCAGAAGCGTAAGTGAATGCTCTGTTAAAACATGTGGCTAATGTAAGTTGCATTCTTATTTAGGCCACCCACAGAAATTAACTGATTTTTAAAAAAAAATCTTGCAACCATCTTCCTCTTAACTTCAATAACCTAAGAATCGAATTCTTAATCTGGACTCGATAGCCACTGTATTCCTACTTATTACATTCAGAAAGGGATTTAGTTTTGCCCAGAGAGTTTATCAGAGTAAGAGATATTTATGTATGAGCTGAAATCTGCTGCAAACTCTCTTCCTCCAAACTGCAAACCAACTGTTTTCTTTTTAATTTTATAAAGTCTCCCCAGGTGAGTCTGTCAGGAATCTACAGCTAAGACACTGTGAGAATATCTTCCTTTCTTCAACCATTTGGTTGTTTCACTTATTTAAACCCTAACTCCTTCAGGGTATTTTGCTCTTCAAACGTACAATGAGATCTTTCACTGTACATGGTTTAAGGAGCTATCACTGTTGTCAGCTGTGCCATTTTATTTGACTCACTGATATTAAGTGTTTTTCCCAAAGTTCCTAAACTGCTTGGCTGAAGCAATTAAATTAGAGTTTGAGGGAGGTGAGTTCTTAGCGCTTCGGATTAGAGGAAGAAATCTTTAAAAACTTGAACATTAAAGCAAATACAGAGAACAAAAATGCTGCAATAATACACATAATACATAATAATAAAAATGTTTTCTCAAAATGATCCTTCATTAGCAAGCAATAGAGCTTCTGATTCAACAATGAAATTTAATGAAAAACTAATAACCCATGTGCCCATGTGAGTATGTCTTATTTCTGTGGCTGCAATTTTTCTCCCAGCATTATGAGAAAAACACTTGGCTTTCTTTGCCTTCCTTGCCTTTATGCTGACAGTTTTGAAGGTCTGTCTTTATAAATGATTACAAAAGCCCCTTTCCATCAGTCGCCATACTTTTTTCATTTAAGAATACTGATTTATCCTAATAAGTATTAAATATGCCCTGAAGATGTTTTCCCATCTCCTCCCCTAGGAATTTGAAAGAAAATCTTTGAAGTGTTTTCTGACCTACAGGCCTATTTCAGGATCTGCCCCTTATGTTTCTTTGTTTTCCTCAGTGTGTTTTCACCCTTCAAAATTTCTGTATAGATCACTAATTAGAAAAATCATTTTTGGTAAGCCCATTCTGAAGAGGTTCCTCTCCTGCCAAGTGATCAGTGGTTGTTACACCTAATTGCAGCCATTACTTTGTCTCTCTGAGTGTTGTGTGCCTGAGTGCCCCTCAGGATGAACCCAAAACTCCCTTCTTCAGCCCTCGCACAGAGGCTTTCTTAATAATTTTGAAACTTTAATTGACGCTAGCCTATAATAAAGGGGTCTTTAGGAGCACCTACAGTTGTCAGGCAGGCTGGAAAGGATGCACGTCTGATTTCTGATAGTTTTCTTTCACTGGCAGATCCTCTTCCCTTCTGGGGAATCTTCAGCTGCTTGATTAGGGCAACTTTAAGTCATTCTTGTGTTTGCCAAGCAATGAGAAACATGTCTGTCATCTGCCAAGATCTAGTCCTCTAGTCCAAACACCTTTTCCAGTGATAACACACGGGTTTTTATGAAGATTTCAGGTTATGCTGCATCAGGATGTTGCAAATCTATATGTTAAACCTGCTTCTTACCTAAAGCTTTCAGTATAGGACATTGTAGGAATTCCTAAAGAAAAAAGGCAAATAATTAAAAAGTCTCAAAATAGTGAGTGATACAACACACACAAAAGAGGCAGAAGAAAGCAGGGACAGAAGCATTTATTAAGACCATGACAATAAGGGAAATTAGAATGAAGACTTAAAAAATGCTAACTAACATTAAAAAAAAAGTAAAATAAGTGTGAGTTTTGAGTTTGGTATCTAAGGACAGTATTACTGATCCTCTCCTGAGTTCATTTGTTCCAGCCTCCTTACGCTGGCACAAGGGATTCTGGCAAGCAAGATGAAACAACAACTTCAAAGCATAAAGCGGTTATCTAATGGCAGAGAGAAGCAGGTAGGTAGTGCTTAACCAGCTGGAAGGCTAAGCATAGATGTGCTCCCCCCCCTAATGAAGCACCCCGAGAGCTTTTGCTGGCCAGCCAGACCCGTGTGGGGAGGAGGAGGGCTGGCCCCTGCAGCTCTTAGGAGCAGGTCCCCAGTGTCACAGGGCTGTCCTCCTCCACCCGCCCCTGGTGGCCATGACCATTTGACCTGATGCTTCGCAACTAGCAGCCCTGACTACCATGACCGGCCTCTCTAATGTTTTCCCTTTACTTTTTCACACTGATGTTTTTCCTCTTGAATCCTTCAGCTGCTTCTGATCCTATCTCAACAATCCCACGTCTGCCTGTAATTTTTACCTTCCTTATCTCCGTACAGCCTTTCTCACAGCTTTTTCTGAGCAGTCTGGGTGGAGGTTATGCAGCTGTGATGCATCAGAGCTGAGTCGTGGGTCCAGCTACGTGGTCAGAGAAACCCTGGGTGGCTGGGGAAAGCTTACAGCAGGGGCTACAGAGAGTGGGGGTTACAAACAAATGTAATACATTAATAAATACATCAATATAAATCTGTTTCTATCAGCATAAGGTATCCATAAAAAAAATACAAGTTCCCTGGGAATTATAAACAGCTTACTCCTGTAAACTAGCTGGTTACATAGGATTTTGGCAAGCAAGACACGCCTAGGACAATCCACCCAATTTTTCACACTAATGAAGTATATCAAATGCTCAGCCTGGCATTCCTAGGCGCCCATAACTCCTAACCTACTGAGAGCTTTAGAGACACAACATCCGTAAGACCGGACCTAAAATGACAGAAAAGTATTGAAGGTCATGCACAATAATTTACCTCAGCTTTGGGTATTTGATGGATGAGAAGGCTCCTACTCACTGGAAATATTAGGAAGTGTTATGAGAACAAGAGAGAAACAGAAATTTATAGATTCATAAATTTTAATGCCAGAAGAATCATCTAATCTGACCTGCATACCATAGGCCATGAAATTCCGCCACGTAATTGCCACATGAAGCTCATTAATTTGGGGCTAAAGTAGCGCTTATCTCCCTATAGTAACAATTACCAGATAGCATCAGCAAACTATTTTTTAAAAGCAAGAATGAAAAAAAAAAAAGAAATTTGCTAATGGAACTCTATCCACCCCCTTTTTCTATACATGCTTGGTGGAAGTTTTCAGAACGCTGTACCGCAGTAAGATTACAGAGAATAAATGAGAAGTACCTATGCAGTTTGCACATGACATTGCACTTTTCTTGAGTATCTAGCAGCTAGAGAAGAGGATAATAAATTATCTTTATGCAGCAAGGAAGAAATGGCGAGTTAAAATAAACAGGAAGAAAACTAAAGGTGACATAAAGCATTTACACCCAAGAAAAAATACTCTTGGTAAATGGAAAGTAATAAAAAAGCTGAAGCACACATTTACCTTCGATAGCTTTTCACTTTAGAAAATGATGATCATGAGAAAGAAATTATTTAAAAAAATCTAGGATAGATGGAGAGCATCTGAAAGGGTGAATGCAGTTCTGGAAAACAACAAAAGTGTGCCTTTGCAGAGAAGATTACTGGCTGGGTAGGTAGTTAGCTCTCTGTGACCTATGCCAGAACAGGAAAAGTGGATGAAATAACAGCAGAAGTTGAAGATAAAAGCAAGCAAGTTAGCACATGAACAATGGAGCTGTTCAAATTCATTTCGCTTGGATTTGTCACAGAATCACAGAATCACAGAATGATAGGGGTTGGAAGGGACCTCTGGAGATCATCTAGTCCAACCCCCCTGCCAAAGCACGTTCACCTAGAGCATGTCCCACATCACATCTACTCACCTCAAGAACAAAAGCTTCTCCATGTACCTACAAGCACTCTCATTGTATTACACATAGCTCTCCCCTGGGTACCATAGGCTTTGCCCCATGCTGCTCCCTGCTTTGTTCCCAGTGTTCCCACACCATGGAACCCCCACCTGCCTGTATATTTCCCAGGGGCTTACTGGTTGGGCAAGAGACAACACATGCACAGGACTATGAACATCCTGACTGCCCGTGCTGGCTGCCCAGGTGATCAGGGATAAGTCATGATCAAATCCTTCATTCCTTTCACTCAGAAGGAGCATTAAGAGAGTCAGTCTCCTCTACGCAGTCCCTGATTACAACAAAATTCATAAGACTTAGGAATCCTTGAGGCCTCTGCCTAAATTGGCTAAAAACAGACAAGGTGGGGGGAAGAGGAAGTGGAGGACAGTGAGATAACACAATCTTATTAATCTTATTTCTCATGAAACCAGGCTAAAAAAAAAAAACAAACTGTAATTTATTCAGTAGGGGAAAACAGAGAAAAAACCATGCCATCTTCACAGGACTAAATCTTGACATGCAGGCTTAATATTTTTGCAAACAAAATGCAAAAGCCCCTTTTAACTGAGTCATCAGGATGCCAACTGCCTAATCAGAATAATTAGGGGATCTCAATATTATTCATTAATTTTTGTTTTAATCGTATGTGGGAGGTGGAAAATTGAATCTAAACATTTCGGTCAGAAACAAGGCCTTTGTGGCTCTCTCATGAAGGAGGAACACACTTCTAGGTGTTTCATGAGGACAGTGATGTGAAAGAATATCCAAAATAAGGCTTGAAATGAATAAATGTATAAATAGAATAATTAAATAAATTCAACAGCAAAAGCAACTTCTATCAGAACTAAGTGATTGAGACAAATATGCTTGTCATTTTTATTTTAAGTTCCTTATTTCCTTTAACTATAAATACTACATAATCTCTTAGCATATAAACTTACACGAATCAGTGTTTAAGTTGATAACACTTCTATAAATATAACAAATGCTTCTATAAATGCAACTGCATCCTGATGAAGAATAATTATTTTTCTATTTTCTCAAGTCTCTCAGCAATAGATACTTGAATAAATGTGAGACAGCATCATTCTAATAAATGACCGTAGGACATGCAACCGGGTAGATGGAAAGATCATGAATTATTTATCATTGTCACTGCTACAGCTTTTTGCAAAAAAAATAATGCTTGAGTGCCACCTGGGACACAGGACAGAGCTGTCCCCCTAACTTGGTGGAATTCAATGCTTCTGGTAGAAGGGCCAGAACCTATTTCGGTGATGGTGTTAAAGCACTGGTGAGCCTTCCAGTGATCTCATATCTTGGTGTAAAAGGAGATCCAACCTGCCTATGGTGCTGTTACCAGGGCAGGATTTTATACCTTATGCTTTTCTTCTACAACCAGTTGTTGGCCAACTGCTGCTTTCTTCCCAAGAGAATGTTCAATAGGGAACTTCTCCCTTGTCCTATTCTCCCTGTTTTTCAGTGTCCCATCAGGAGTGAAAACTCCTGCCCATCGAATCCCAAGGCTGAACTTCAGCTGCTTTGGCTTTCATATCTTGCACTGGAGTTGGTCACTCTCAGCTTTTGCTACAGTCAATGCAGAGATATACTTTTAGTGGTTGGTTGACCTATTTCAGGTATCAACTTTAAGTTTGAAACATTAAGTTTAAAATAAAGCATGCCTTTCAGGGCTGATTTTTGATTTGTGTTTGTTTGGGTTTTTTCCCTTGGAGGGGTAGGGATTGTACTTTTGGCACTTGATTCCTCCAATTTATTTTAGGCATTGACTTTAAGGTTGAAATCAGTCTTGCCCAAACAGTACCAATATGCTCTGAACTTAGGTACATAAACTTTTGATTAGTCTCAGAACTGTCTGGAAGGAAAAAGCACATTTTATAGATGTATTTACTGCAGTCAGTTACACTTGAAAGCTGTCCCGGTTCAGGCAGGAGGAAGAGGCGATCCAAGGACACCCAACACACTGGCGGCTGGAGGTGTGGTATGCATGATTCCAATTACACCTGACACTGAAGTTGATGCCTTGATGAAATAATTACTGAAGCTTGCAGGAAGCTGGAAATATTCATACATATGCATCAGGAACCCTATTGAAATATGGACGAGCAGCAGCTGACTTCACTCCAAGTCATTGGGGGACAATGACAATTTTTTTCTGTCTTCAGATGTATAACAACTAATTATCCTTGTCCACTAATTATTATCTTAAAAGTGAATAACCTGTACTGTTCTTGTTTTGTATACTATCCTCCTAGAACTCCTTTGCCTTATACATGTGTAGACACAGAAGTCTACTACTGAATTTTCTGTTGAGATTCCCACCAGCTAAAAAGCATTAGGGTTACCGCTGATGGAGGGAAAGCAGGCTGCGATGGGGACAGAAGCAGCTTGGGAGAATTGGACACCAGGTTAGGAAGAGCTATGAGTCACCTTGAGAAGCAGCTCATCTGTGAGCTGAAGGGAACACAGCTCGAAGCCAAAACAGTGCACACGGCAGTTGTGAAGTCCGCTATTATTTCCCCTCCCTGTACTTGTCCTAAATATAGTAAACGATTTCTTCACCTCGCATTGCAGACAGATAAAGTTGTTTTCCTGAGAGGTAGATGTTCATGAAGAAGTCCAGCAACTTCATAGGACCTGGTAAGGCGGAGGTGGAGTCCCAGTTCTCTCCCATGAGGAGCTCCCATGAGCATATCTAGCCTCCATCCGGGAGTCCTGGTAAGGCACTAAGCCTCTCCCCAGCGCGGCAAGGCCAGATGGAAATTCAGCAAGGAGGGGAAAGTGTTCCATGGGCAAGGTGGCAAGGCTCCCGTGGCAGACAGCAGGGAGTGTGGGGACAGCCAGGGGCTGAGGCCATCACACCTAACCTACCATCACACATCCCTACCTCCACCAAGTCCAGCCCTCAGGAGAGGAGCAACGCTCAATTATGTACTATTTTCTTGCAGTTAATAGGGAAGACTCGAGTGCTATTTTGTAAACTATCGTGTATTTTTGAATGCAAAGATGACCATGGCCAGAAAATCTTAAATCATATACTTATATCAAGCAAAGATGGAACTTCTGAGATCAAGAGGAGTATGTTTCCCTGACGGATCATTTCTATTCGTGGCTCTGGTTTTGTGCTTACTTTCCGTGTCAGGAGCAGGGTGTGGGTGTAGCAGAGTGACAGATAATGTGAGTGTCTGCAGTTGAGGGGAGCAAGCGGCTGCCAGATAACGATTCTTTCATTTCTTAATTCTATTCACCAGCCTCATCCCTCCCACAGACTATTTCCGCAGACAAGTCCTCTGTTTCTTTTGTACCACTAGATGGTAGTAGCAGGTAAAGGCTTGCTTTTTTTTTCCCCCCCCCCCTCTCTCACTCCCCTTTCTTTGTTTACCATCTGTGAATAGTTTTAGGACACTGGTTCCAGTAAAAGGTTTATGGTTTTCTCTGAATGATCAAACAATTATACAGATACTATAGATTTCAAATTCACTGTTAGCAAAATAACCCTTTCCTTCCTTTTCTAATCCTCACACCCTCTCTCCCCACACATCCTTGCTGAATCTAGTGGGGGTGCACATCACAGGCAGCAACCATTACGGGCAGAAATAAGGCTCACTTGCCCAAAAAATCCCACTGAAGATTTCCTTACGTATCGCGAATCACACTCAGCATTTTCGGTAATTGCTTTTTCCTGGGTATTAAGGGGCCTGGGCAGCTGTTCTGCGGCCTCCAAAGCAACCCCATGCTCTCCTTTGGTCTGCTCTGCCTTTCTTACCCCACTTGCTGGGTTTGGGTGGGAAGAAGCATCCCCAGCCCTGGCAGCTCTGCAGAGGGATGCCCGCAGCCTGGCCGCGGGGCAGCTGCATCTCCTGACATTGTCAGACACAAAAAATGGGGCAAGAGGTATTTTAACTTCCCCTTGACTCTGAAGTAGGCTCATCTGGTTTGATTTTTACATGGGAAACATTTTTGCTCTGTAGATGCAGCCAACAATTAATAAAACATTGTTTTAAACTAGCAGAAGCTACCCCTAACCCTCACTAACATTTCATCAACATACTCTGTATCAAAGCTGTTTTGCGCAACAATTATCATCTACAAAGGAGGGAAAACACAGTTAGTGCAGCTGTCATTTGATAATATCAAATATCATCCTTTGCTACTGATCACAAAAGCATCATTTAGCAAGCGCTTGATGACCAAAATATGGATATTAAGACTGCATTTTCTCTATAGATATTTATTATAAATGGACCAGAACAAATTAAGCACTATACGTAATAAGTACTATATACACTCTCCTAGTCCCTCGGGTACATGCTCATATTCAGTTTACTTCATTTATGTGACCCTAAGGAGGACCCATATGTTAAAGTGCAGGTCAATTTACTGAGAGCTGTATTTACTTTTTAAATGGATGGCACCAACCAACAATAATAATAACTGAAGGAAGAGCCATCCTTTCATTTAGTGAGAAATAAGCTTTTTGTAATTTTCTCAATAGGCCTATCTCACGATCATTTCAACACAAATAAAAATGCCTGTTCAACAGACTGTTCAAAACCAAATTCTGATGGGTATTTTCATCCTTTTTACATAACTACAGACAAAAACCAAAATAAAACCCAAACAAAACAAAAACATATATTCCTATATCTATTTGGGTTAGTCTAGATTAAAGCTTGCATTTTCCCTATAGCCACCTTTGCTTTTGTAAGGTATTGAAGACATACATCTTTCCTCTTTCATATTGACTTCTCTCTGCCTCTTCTGCCACAGGAGAAGAACACTTAAAAAAAAATAAAGTTAAAACTGAGGGGCAGATCCTCAGGTGCTGAAAATCAATATTGCTCCAATGAACTCAATTTATGCGAATTTTTATTAGTTGCAAAATTGGGCCCACTGGATTTTAATTGCACTTCAACATCTGATGTAACTTTTGATAACAAAAGCAGAAGGCAGGCAGTTCTAAACAACCCTTTAATTTTCACTAAAGGAAGAATGTTTAAGGTTTAATGAAACATTATTCAGCTAGAATTTCTCCTTTCAATTCATAAGTACATCCACAGTCTGTTCTGTAACTTCAATACTTCATAATCATTTCCAGGTACCTGGTTCGATTATACAATGTTCAGAGGAATGACTGCATTAATAAGGCAAATCTCTATCAGAGGAGAAACATGTTCTTACAGTTAAATCATTTGTGCTGGCATCAGGCGTTTTGGACCGCCTTGCCGCTCTCCCACAGGCTTTCTGTGTGTTCTTGAACAAGCCACCTACGAAATGGCTCCTCCAGCCTGACAATGGGCATTTAGTGAAAGCCCCAAATTGAGAACTTTGTAGCCCTGCACTCCGCTGTGGTTCGTGCTCACGTGAAACATCTGCTTCTTGTTGTGGAAGGCCGAGTTGGGCTCCAGCAACGACATTTCTGGTCTGCCTGACCCCACATGTATGTTTTCTCCCCCAAAACAAGGTGATCTCATCCATGCTGCTTACTGGTACCAGTCTCCCAAACCATGCCCAGACACAGTGCTAGATGGTGCAGGCCAAAACCAAGCTGGGGAAGCCTCGCCTGAGCCTGTTCAGTTTATTAGCGCAGACAGAGCACTGTAAGAGGGAACAAAATACCTGCTAATGGTGCATCAATGCACGTCCATGATACGGAGACAAGAATACCTGACTTGTCTAAAAATACGCTGTCTTAGGTTTGTACGGCCTCCGACACCATCAGGGCACCGTTGGACAAAAAGTAAAACAGCCATCTGGCTGCTTTGGGTCAGAATTACTTTCACCTGGAGAAAAATTCCCCCAAATTTTCTATGGAAAAAATGGGCTGTGTGCCTTTTCTTTGAGCCAAGATATTTTGTTTTAACTCGGTTCAGTAGGAACCTGGTTTCTGTAACAACACGGTGTCGTATAATTGGGTTTGTAGTTTTAGCCTTCTCTGTCTCCTGTGGTTAACTCCTGGATTAGGCTCTATCTACACAGGCACGATGCACTCACTCCTCTCGCCATCATCCCTACGGCTGTGACGCGGCGCTGGAGACACGGTCTGAGCCCACAGTCTCACCCACCGAGGACAGAATGACACAATAGGCAATTCAGACTCCAAACCCCATCAGGCAGCGCAACGCTGCAAAAATAGGCGGCTTTTGTGCTCAGCTGGGAAAAGATGAAATGTTCAATTGTTTCTGAATCCATGTTTTTCAGAACATTCTGTTCCACAGTATGTGTTGGTATTTTGACTTCTTGTCCCAAAGTGGATGGAAATTCCAACTTCTGTTCAGCCCTTGCTGCAGCCTCTAGCTCCTGCTATAATAAAAGCAAACCAATTACAATAAAACAAAAATAGCTTTTAACAGTTACACAGTTTCAATGATGCCTTGTACAACAGTGACAATATTTTAAAATTAAGCTGTATTCTTTACAGAATACAAAAGATTTCAAGATCTTCATCACAGAAAATGGCTAGTTCCTATTAGTTGCGTTACAGTTTGTGTGTGCTATGTATTTCTTCTTTGCCTGACTCGTGACAGGACTTCCAATGCGAAACGTATAGTACATTCTGCTCCCAGTTACTCCGGTGCAACCGCATTGATTTCAGGGGCTATGCTGAGCTTTGAATTCTGTTCCCGCAACTGCGTGTTCTCACGCTCTGCAGTCAGACTTGCTCTCTGTTGCGCTCCTTTGGGACACAATTTCAAGAATGAGTCAAGATGCCTAAAAAAATGCAGTTGTGGTTGTTGTTCAATATAGTTTGCTGCTGACAATAGTTATAATTAATCAGGGCTTTTTACTCTCACTGACATTGTGGTTACTTCTGAGTTTTCTTTTTTTTTTTTTTTTTTGCAAGACAGAAAACTATGGAAAGGAAAGATAATTTTTAAAAATAAATTCCAGGAAAGGTTATTATACCATGTTGTGTTATTGCTCAAAGTGCTTTAAAATTGGCAGCTAGGTTATGTTTTTGGGATCAGATTGCTGTGCTGTTTGTTTGCAAAGGGGTAATGATTTTGCAATACAGAAAGCGCCGACTAAAGGATAATGAAGATAACGAATGAATGTGTTCTTAAGAGCAAAACTCTTTCTTTCATAAGGCATATGAGATGTACCTCCTAAGAGGCCAGGCTGGCTATAGCTTTGTAATTCACAGAAAAGTTCCAGATATAAACATCTGCCTATATGCTGCACAGTATCAAAATGAGATATTTTTAAAAATTCAGCTTTGATTTTTTGTTGCTGCTGTTGACATATGACTTGGTTAGCATACTGTCATACTAGACTATGACACCTAAAATTACCACTTTTCAGACACCATTCTTTTAGCGCCTAGGACTTAAAGTATCTCATCCTCTGAAGCACTCAGGGTGGCTGTTTGAAAGGCAGTGACTTATCAAAGCGCAGAAGAAATACTAAGATAGCACTGGAGTACCTCTTGATGTCTGAGGACTCAGCTATATCATCAACAACAATGAAAAGGAGAGCAATCTCTACTAAGCAAAAGTCTTCCCTGATAAAATCTTTTCTCTGCCATTTTTACAATGCTTTACGAAGTTTAAAGATCAGATCTGATTTGCATGTGCGATGTCTTTGCTTTTTTATTTCACAGTTGCTAGTCATCATATAGAAGGCAAATTTCTGATTAATAGATTAACTTCCAGCAGCTTGAGTTCTCCTGCGTTCAGCTTTCTGTCAGTATTGTGAGCATCCTTTGCTCATTTAACTGAGTAGTGGAAAAATGGCAATATGCTCAAAATAACTTCTGGTATAAACATGGATTCTGTGTAGATATATCACAGACGTGACACGTCAGAAAATTTTTCCAACCATTTCTACAGGTGTAAGGCAGGGGAAGATTTACAGAACATATCAAAGGCTTCATCCACAGTGTGAGCACCCACATCCTGCTCATATGAGCCCAGGCTGTCCTCAGTTTTATACAGTGCCTTGCTGTAGATACCATGCATCTCAAATTCCTACACTTATACTCTGTGTATATACTCCCAGCACTAAGATTGTGGGTGCATGCTGCAGATTTCCCACTGTCGGAAGGTATGATACTTAATAAATGACTTGCGGTTTCTGTGGAACGCTTCACTTTTTCTTCACAATTCCAGCACAGAGGTGATTTGGGTTTGCTTTGCATCACAAGTGGAAGTCCAAAGCTTAAGTGAAATGTCCTGTTTTCAAGATGAAATAGGGAACTGATCCTTACGGGCTTGCTGAGCCTGAAGGATGAGTACGGCATATTGCAGCAGACTGGACATGCTTCAAGAATAATGCAATAGCTGTGCAATTCCACTGCATCCAGTGCTAGGTATCAGGGATAAGAGCAAAGTCAGAGAATGGGATCATACCATTTTGGATATCAGTAATGGAAGCAGAGTCCCCAGGTGAAGGACCAGACTTTTCTAAAACTGCTAGAGGAACCTTGTCCCAGTTTCAAATGAAGGTAATTCCACAAGCTGATGGCTGTGCGCTACTGGAAGTGGATAAACCAGACTAGCACAGGTAAGTGCATAACCAATTTGGTACTGTCCGATCAACTGCTGGAAGTTTGCACCGGGATCTTATCATGGTTTACAGCAAGCAGATGGCTGGATGGGATATGGAATACAACTTCTCGTCAGTGAAATTAAACTGTTTATCATGGGTATGGCCAGGATTTGCGCTGAGAAAGTAGGAACCAAAAGTGTCAGAGGCAAAAGATACTTTGCCTTGGGTCTGCAAGACATGTGGTCTTAATTGCAGGTTCATTAACACCCATGTGGGAAGCAGAGGCAAGATGTGTAATGCCAGGGTATTGCGAAAGCCAGGCAAGTACAGGCTGGGACAAATAGGAACTCATTTTCCTCTTAACATTTTTGTTATCAATGAGGTGTTAGTGCCAACAATTATTCTGGAGGACTGACTTTGGCTTTATATGCCTTGGAAAAAGAAGTTTAGGTTAAATACAAAGCAGTTTCAGTAATACAGTGGAGAGCACATTTAGTGGATTAAATGGAGTATGCATTTACATAGCAGACATTAACTAAAAGAGCATTTGGATACCACTGTGACAAATATCATCCAGACTGTAGCACTCAGCACTACAATTTCAGGGGTAAATTTGAGCAATTTTAGCAGAAAGAAACCAAGGGGACTCACAGGTCTTGGACTGGTCCACACACCCAGATAACTATAGCCCTCAATACTGAGCCAGGCTCAGAGCTAGCACAGGAGAGATCACATCTTCCTCCAATAGCTTGACAGCGTGATAATGGGGAGAACTGCTCAGAAAAGCATGTGATACTTTAATGATTAAATGGAATGGGAGTCCTAATATATTCATTTAAAAAAAAAAAAAGTTATTCCAAGTTATTCCATATGTTCTGTTATATAACATTGTATTGGTGGGTTCTTTTGTAAACACTTTGTAAAAGTATCTATACTGCATGAATGATAAGAACCACAAGGAAAGAGCAATTATTATCTCAGGATGGGTAGGGAGAGCTGTTGTTAGTATATGAGGATTAACGTATGGTTTCAGAATTTCAAGTCTGTTCCCTTCTATCTTGATTTTTAGATGTAGCGGGGACTGTCATAATCAATTTCATTTAACATCTGTGCCTGAGAGTTGTATGAGGCATCCCTTGTGCAGTCTGGATGATTTGTATGTTTTGCAACTTAGTAAAAAGCATTCTTATACTTTTCCTCATATTTCTTTATTTGACAGTAGCTTCAAAACCATTATTATGTAGAGAAACACACATAATAGAGAGTAGAGGAGCCCTATAAGTGAGGAAATACAGGGATCTGAAGTACATCCATATGCCAGTAATAGCCATTACGCTCTCTATCCTATTTGTTACTAGTTGTGAAAAATTAGAGTGGAGAAAGGAAAGGACTTTTTGTTTTAACATATTCAGATGAATCTGTTTGCGCTGAGCACAACAGAGTGACTAGCGTTGTTGATAAAGGCCCTATCTCAAGAATTACCTTCTGTGATTAGGAAAAAAAGAGACTAATCCTAAACGAAAAATGGAGTAATTGATAGTGGCAGAATGTCACTTCCACACTCCACCCTTCTCCAGTCTCCCCCGCTTTTCTGCTAGCACGAGTTTCTCTGAGAGGATGCGCAATGACTGATGCCTCATTTTGTCTTTCAGTTCTTCACTGTTCCCAGATTATTTAAATCAGAGCATTTTAAGCCTAATATTAGCTGAGCAAGAAATACCAGCTCTCTGGAACCCCTCCCAGGGAGCAGTGAAAATGAGGAGGACAGGCTACAGCTACTGCCTGGAAATTTTGGCACTTGTCACCGCTGCACATTATATTGGCCAATATGCTCTTAAAACCTGCTCAGTGCTTTTATAGCAAAGGCATAAAACCCAGCAATGACTGATGTAACCACTCACTGAAATCAATTATATAAAAATCCTACTCAGGCTATGAAAATAACTCTATAATCATGGTAAAAATTGCAAAAGCCTGCTTATGAAACGGTCAGGTTGTATGCTGGTTGTTTTTCCCCTTCTCTGCCTACCATTTTGAAGATATGAGATCAGAAGGGATGTAGCTATAAGTAGGAGACAGAAGATTAATTATGAAAAGTCATTTTATATTCTCTACTCTTAAATGAAACTGAGCACACTCCAGAAGTAAACTGTTTCCTGTAGCAGTAAATGGATTGTCCCAAACCCAGGAAATTCCTCCCAAACATATTTATATTTATACTATATGTACTTAGAGGTAGTAATAAATAGGATAAATGACCTTAAAGGATTGTGGATGTGTTTCAAGTTCCATGCATTCCCCTGCCTCTGTCCTAGCATCATTCCCAGATCTGTCCCTACATAAGTCTTCCATTTTTTTTAAAGTCATCTATATCAGCTTTCCTAGTTAGTTGTCTGGTTGCAGTTGATCCATGCTAGCTCGACTGAGAACCTGGGATTCCTCCTTGAGATCATCTTCTTGTCTGTATTAAACTGCCCAGCTGAAAAGTGGAGTGGGGGGAAAAAAAGGCTGTGTACTGTGGCTGCTGAGTAGGGCATGCTCGTACTTCCTGTTGCAAAAACACAAACTGGGAATCGTCGTAAGCTTACACTGGGAGACCGATATTCCACATGCTTGATCTACACACAGTGCCGAACTCTAATTCCTGTATACTTTCCCAGGTAAATTATTCTCATGACAGTAGGTTATCTTTAACCTGCCATAGCAAGGATTAGCTGTGTCTAGTTTGTGGTTCAAACAGTGAATAAAGTTTTCTCAGAGACAGATACCTTCCTGAACTCAGAACACTGGGAAAAGCCAATTGATAGAACATAAAAGGAACAGAATATAAATTCAGGGAGTTTCAGAAATAGCAGTGGTGACCTGTTCGCACTCAAGTCCAGGTATTATATGCTAAAGCCATGAAGAATAAGAACTTACTGAAGATCTTTAGCAGTAACATCTGGCTAAAATAGCTGATTGTAGATGCACCTAGTTGCAATTATGTACAGAAATAGGAAGAGGGGAAGGACATCTTTATGAACCTGAACACAGAGATAGCCCATTTTGCTGTCATCCAAAAACACTCATCCAGAAACAATGCTCAATGATTATATAGCACTTCTTCTGATGGGCCCAATCTTGCCTGCAAAGACATCCTCGATAGCTCCAATTATGATTAAATCTGACCTACTGAATTATCAATGAACCTTTTTATTTCTTGCATTAAGTTGGTCATAGAAAGTTTAATGACCGTCAAGATTATTTGCAATGCAAGAAAGATACAAATATTATCAGGTTGAAGGAGTACAATTGAGATTATCAGGAAAACAGAAAAAAATAGCAGTTAATGTGGTTAAAGTTCTCAATTTGTTTAGCTAACAAAGTATTTGCAAAAAAATGTCAACAAAAGAAGTTACAGGTAAAAGCTGAAACCTAAGAAATTGAAAAATGAAGAAATAAGTACTTCCAATGTAAGACAGTCATGGTACCCAAGGAAAATATGATCTTGTGATGTAAAAAATGTTCATACCACAAGAAAAAATCACAGAAGACCACATAAGAGAAGTTTCAGTGGAGGGAAGAGTAGAGACACCACAGTGGAGGGAAGTCAGGCCTGTGTACATGAAAGCTGATAGATGGTAATTCAGTGTAATGGTTCTACATCCCACGTCTGAATAACTGAGACATGAAGAGACGCACGGAGAAGCAGGAAGGTCAAAGATGCATGAGATCGTGGGGCATGTCTGAGACTATCTTTCATTGTCTTTTGATAAGAGAGGACAGTGGATTATGAAAGCTTTTAGGAAGAAGCAAGGTTGAGAACTGAGAATAGAAAGTCTTCGTGAATTAAGAGTGCCACAAAGGAACCAAAGACAACAGACTTAGGAAAACAGGCAAGGTTTTAACTTCCTCACTAGCAGCTCCAGAAGGAGGTAGTCATGTGACACAAAAAGTGTTTTACTTTGATAATGTCACATTGGAATTCTGTAGGACTAAAACCTAGATCTCTTAATGCTAAGAGAATATCTTAACCACAAAACCATTCATCTTCTGCTATGTTCCATGGTTTCATCACCACAAACTACCATGAATAATTCAGGAAGCACTTTGACACTGGTCTCATTAATAAGACATATAATCAAGGACATGTTTAAATAATGATGTAGAAAGGCAGAAGAACTCAATAAATATCTAATTTCATGAGAAGACAATGAACTACTTCCCAGCCCATCCCTAGTAAAGAAGAAGGATGTTAAACTGAATGCCTCTGAGGTGTGGACATTAGAGAACAAATGGGTTAGGTTAATTTTTAATAAATCTCAGATTACTAAGGAAATTCGAGAAGACAAAAACAGTGCTAATGTTATGTCAATGTTCAAAAAAGGTTAGTGCATTGGCTGATAGGCCTTTTAGCATGGAGTCAGCCTGGACCCAATAACAGAAAAAAACAGTAAAGGATTGAATCTATAGCAAGAGATAGGAATAGAATTTCAAGATATTAAAAGAGTTTGATCAAACCAATCTCATTTTTTGTACTACAAATTTGTTAGATAAAGGATGTGTGGCAGGGAGGTTTGTAAGTTATTTGCATTAGTATCACATGACAATCTTATTAAACAAGTAGTTCTGAGAGCTAACAAAACCTGGCTTTCTAGGGAATTGTGTCTCTCTTGGTTAATTGACTGTTCAACAGTATTACACTTAGATTTTCTGTTTACTCTGCATATATCAACACAAGGCTATTATTTCTTGCTGCAGGGTATTTCAAAATGACAAACATGCTGTCATCTTTAACTATAGAAACTACCCAATGGATTCAGAAATTACTGGGAGTGATATTTGAACTCTAGTAGTATTTTCCTACAGCTATCTACTTTTATGAAATATGTTTATCTTTAGGATATTTATCTCTCTGCAAATTGTGCTTGAAAATGACAAACAGTCTAAAAAATTATGGGCGGGAGTGAGGGAAAAACAGGCACCTTGCTTCCATGGGAATAAGACTACCGTGAGCACTGTAAAATCCTAACAAATAAAAGTTCTTACACGGATTGGAAACTCTCTATCTGACAGATCTCAGAAAGATCAGTAAGAAATCATAAACAAATAAAAATATTCCTAAAGAAACCTCTCAGATGTTACAATTAAAAAACAGCAGATTATTCTACATGGTGAAAAAATACTAACAAGCATAGGGAAGCCGTGGGAGGCAACTATAAGGTGGACCATTAAAAGTACATTTTAAGAAAGTCAAGTTTCTCCAACAACTAGGAACAAGGAAGCAAGCAGTAGCAGAGAACTGAGGGATGTACCCTGGAAAGCATTAACTTCAAGAAAGCTTTAGACATCACAGTGAAGAACTGACTCGGTATGAGGTAACTGTGTGATGGTGCGGGGAAGGGGGCTTACTCTATCTGGGTTGTAATACTAGAAGAAAAATATTTTACATCTACAAAAGGAAGGACGGGCCAACAGGCTTTTAAACCAGACATAGCTAATGGGCTACACCACATGGCTATGAGTAGGTATGTTTTTACTGGGCTACCTAAGTGCTTGCCTTAGGAAGGAGGCAACTTCAGAAGTCAGCAAAGGCCCCTGAAATCCAAGATTTTGAACCTTTTGCTAGCTACATGAAGCGAAGGTCTGTTCTTTGACTTGGAGGCAAACTGACATGCTCTAGCCATGGCCATACTATTTGGCTCTCTTTAAGTCCAAGGCGGACAGCCACATCCAACCTGCCTCTTGGGCAAGGTCTCTGACCCAGGAGTTACCTAAGTCCTGAATGCCAAAAGAGCACCGGGAATTGCTCCAACAGTTTAAACAAGGGCATCTGGGGCCATGTCTTGGCATTGTGTTGTTTGCAGGCATCAACTCAGTGACTCGGAAGTCACAACAGTGTAACTCAGAGAACTCTGTGAAGTAGTTTACCCTCTTGGAAATGCTGTACCCATACTGCAAACAGATGTCACAGTTTTTTACTTGAAAATCCAGCCCAGCCACCATGGAGCAGGGTTCTCCTACACACCTAACCCTTTGACCATGGGTTTTCTGAGATGCTCTGCACTCCCTGGCTCCCCGGCTGACTGTATCAAGTCAATCACTGAAGCAACTGCACTATCCCCACCACTCTCGTCTTTCTCCATGCCTGTGCAGGTGGCTTTCTACAATAAAAGCCAGAGTGGGGTGAGCCTCAACATCCCAGGCCCTTATAGAAGGACACGGGAAGTAGAAGGTTTAGCCTAGAGAGGTAACGTTTACCTCAAAACATCCTAATTTCTAAGTGCTTTATTGTGAAACATGGGATTTTTGCCATTTTTTGATATCTACTAAGTCTGAGAAAAAAAGAAACAAAAAGTCACATGTTGCTATTTCATAAGTAGCCACAGATTAATGCACCACACTACGTGCTACACCATGGCAGAAACCTCTAGATATTTCTGTATCATTCGAGAAGTCGTCTTTTCTGGGTCCCAGACTTCATTCATATGCCCTTTCACAAATCTTATTTGCAATCCTCAAATAAGTATTAAATTCCATCCACCTTTTTGTGCTTGCATCTTCATAGCTAATGGAATCCTGAGACATCATCTAATCAATATTCACTTATTTAATATATTCACAGAAGTAGAATGCCATAAAAAAATGGAAGATTTTTGCTTTTATCCATTTAATATAATTTACTCTCGGTGTATAAAGTATGTTATTAAAGCACTATAATCTTAAATCTGATTTTTCAGCAGACTAATGAAAGGCATATCTACATTCCAGAACTGTGTCTGACAAATTTCAATTTTTCAGCAGTTTTCATTGCAATGTGAGTGCCGTTTAGATGAAGATTGAATAAAAGGGCTTTCTCACCTTTTCACACACTTATTTCCATCTAGAAAATAATTTAACAAGTTTTTCCTTAAGAATACTATCTTGTATTTGAGAATAAGTACATCAGATTTCAGATGAAAAAGTAAAACTTCGAAAAAAGTGTTCATAAACAACTGAACATCCATCAGTGGGATGGAGCACCTCTGCCATGAGGACAGGCTGAGAGAGTTGGGGTTGTTCAGCCTGAAGAGAAGGCTCCAGGGAGACCTTATAGCAGCCTTCCAGTACCTGAAGGGGGCCTATAGGAGAGATGGGGAGGGACTATTTATCAGGGAGTGGAGTGATAGGACAAGGGGCAACAGTTTTAAACCAAAAGAAGGTAGATTTAGATTAGATATAAGGAAGAAATTCTTTCCTGTGAGGGTGGTGAGGCACTAGAACAAGCTGCCCAGGCAAGCTGTGGCTGCCCCATCCCTGGAAGTGTTCAAGGCCAGGCTGGATGGGGCTTTGAGCAGCCTGGTCTAGTGGGAGGTGTCCCTGCCCATGGCAGGGGCTTGGAACTGGATGATCTTTAAGGTCCCTTCCAACCCCAACCATTCTGTGATTCTATGATTCTTTACATAGCTAAAGCAATATTTTTACCATAGCATTTTACCAAATGTTAGCATATGTGTCACCTTTAATTTATCCTATTAACATATCACCAATCACAGTATCAGATAATTTTATGGCCCACTGATCTTTTAGCATATAATGTAATGATAGTGTCAGTTATTAGGCACATGATAATATGAATGGATTATGGGAATAACTGGTCAAATATCTGTTAGAATTTATAGTAATGGGTAAAATCATCTGCCTTTCTGATATGCCACTTCTTTGAAATCAAAGAGATAAAATCCTTTTACGTCATTTTAGGACCCAGAATTTGCTATTATTCTGCTTACCGTGCATGGTACTATCATTGCGACTTTCCAAAACCCTGAAAATCGCTAAAATCCCCAGAATACTAAATCACTAACATATTCTAGATGAATGGAGTTTATTGGAAACAAAATATTGTAATATAACAAACATCAGATTTCTTCTTTTTGAAAATATGACATGAGAAAATCTTACTATCCTATTTACTTGATAGACAATGTTTCTTAGTTGTCTGCTAGCTGTTTCCCTCACCTCTTGAATTAACTTCTTGAACATCTCTTGAATTAGTGAATTGGAAAATTCACTAGTAACTTTAGTTTCTTCACTCAGAAGGCCAAAGAGAGGCTTTTGGATAAAAAATAACACAAGCACATTAACTGGAATACAATGGCACATCCTTTTTTATTGGCTAGATAATGCCTACTATGATGTAAATGCTAACATGACAGAATAGCATGATACATCCGTGTATAACCCCAGTTTGTAACTTATGTCAAGATAGGTTGTGTGTGCCAGTTGATTCCCAAGCTCAGCATCTCCAGTTACTTTATTCAATTCCTTTTAGCTTCTACCATCACTAGCGATAAGAAGTAGGCTCTGTTGTACTATTGCTTACATTTTGTAAGTGTACTACACATTTGTAGTAATGTTTTATATGACGTTCTGAGCAAAAAATCAGAAGTTAATGGGAGTTCCCTGACTGATTAAATGGGCTCTGAGTTCAGTTATTAACCAATAAAAAAATTCTTGCAACCATCTTTCCCAAATTCTCTTCTCTTTCTCCAGTAAAAACAGCTCCCAGAACAGTAAAAAATGTCAGGAAAATATATTGTACACCTTTATAATTTTTTCAGTCACTGTTATAAAATGCAAATACACCGCTGAAAACAGTTTTTCCAGCCATCCAAGTTGCATACTTGACCTGCTTTTTAATTGTGATGCAGGTTACAAATATATTAATAATTTATTCCCTTAATATCCAATTTATGGTAAATTGGGTGCCTTATAGAAGAAGGGCAGAAGTGCACAGCCAGAAGAAGTAAGGGGTCAGCATAATCACGGGCTAGACAGTGTTCATAATGAAAAATAAAAGACTGCATGTCAGTAGAGAAATAACAAAATCCTTTGCTTAATTTCATATTCTAATGCTGTAGAACTTTCCCCTCCTGAAACCTTTAAATTCAAATAATATATATGAAGGAAATGTAAAGTATTTGCGGGATATGTGATGACACATCCTTAAAGATTTTTTTACCAAATCATTTTTTACCAGATGATTGTTTTATTTGTGAATTACTGGGTTGCAGAGCTGTGTACAGCAGACTTCTGGGTGACCTGGAGACATGGTTCCACTGAATTTAATGAGCTCTGCTCATGTACCCAGAGGATTTGCCTTCATGCTTTAAGTGGGGCTGGCGTATAAATGAGCAGCCACTTCTTAAAGACCATTGGAGGCTGAAGATTTGCTTTTGCAAATCTGTAAGCAAGCTGTGGTACTGACAGAGGAGTTTATTTACTGGCGAGGAGATGAAAAAAGAGCACAGTGGAGGGCAGCTGCATAAGATTAAAAAATTGTCAGCCTTTAAAGCAAGATTTAAAACTTCAAAAGGACTGGGCCAGATCCAGGAGGATATAACTTTTGCTCTTAGCTCACTTAGCTGGACAGGGACACCTTTGGAGCCTCTCCAAGGTGCAGTTGACTAGAAAGATAACTGGGATGCTTAGGACTAGATTGCCACTCTTAAGTGTTAGTCACAGTGGACTGGTGATGACAAACAGTGGTTCCCACTGACCTCTCCAAAGAGCAAGATCAGTTTTTGGTTTTTTTATTGCTTACAAACAGCAGCAGATTAGGAACAAAAGTCCAGTTCCATTGAAAACTGGCATGTAAGCCTGTTCCTTTTACGTGGATAAGCCTTCTCTATCTGTGTAAACAACACTGCAGCCAAGAGTAAATGCTGATGACTCCTCAAAGAGCAGAAATCAAATTTAAAAAAAAGTTGTGGCAAAAACAATAAACAGAATTAATGAAAAGAATGAAAGAAAAAGAGTAAAAGCGAGGAAGGAAGGGAGGAAGGAAGGAAGGAAGGAAGGAAGGAAGGAAGGAAGGAAGGAAGGAAGGAAACCCCATTTCAGATGAGTAAGGATTACTCATCTAAGCAGGGATTTGCAGAATCAGTATGATCAGGAACTCAAGTTTCATCCCTAACTTCTTCAAATGCAGATGGATCACCTGAACTTGCTAAATCAGAAAACCCACACAAGCATATATTTATAGTATTGGGACTTTAACTGTCTATCTCTTGGTTTTTTTCTGCATGGTATCATTTGTCTGCATCAAATAATTAATTAAACAAATGCTGCAATAAAAAGATAATCTATCTTTACTTATGTTTGTTTAGTTCTGTAAGGAAGACTGGGATTTGAACAATTCATACAGACACTATATTGGTTAGGACAGTTTATTTTTTTTCATTCAGATACTGTGTTTGCTCTGCTTTTTCTTTCAGTTAGTTTTGAAGGTTTTTGATGCAAATAGGCTGCCTCAGGAGACAGTCTTCCAGAATATTTTTTTTTACTTTTATTTCTAAAAAATATTTTTCCTCATGCATTCATGCATGGGTATAATTAACTCTATGTACTTCTGCTGGCCTGCAAGTGCCTGCAAACCCTAGTAAAAAAGAAGGACACACATAGCACCAGGTGCTGTACAAATACAAACCAAAATCATAGACTCATAGACTCATAGAATCACCTAGGTTGGAAGGGGCCTTTAAGATCATCGAGTCCAACCATCAACCTAACTCTGACAAAACCACCACTAAACCATGTCCCTAAGCACCACATCTACCCATCTTTTAAATACCTTCAGGGATGGTGATTCCACCACTTCCCTGAGCAGCCTGTTCCAATGTTTGAAACCGCTTTCAGTGAAGAAATTTTTCCTACTATCCATCCTAAACCTCCCCTGGCGCAACTTGAGCCTGTTTCCTCTTGTCCTAAATGGATGGACTTTGCCTGACAGAATTCATGCATTAAGTAACAAGAAGACTCATTTTTCTTCCATGGAAGCTGGAGCACCTCACAGGAAAGCAAAACGCGGTATTGCTATTTGGAAGGGAACAAAACCTAAGTATAAACACAATGATTCACAGCAATTATGTGCAGCAAATCAGTGGTGAAACGGTGACTAGAGGCCAGAGCTGTCCAGAGCTACACGCAATTTCCATTCCTTTTAGCTCATGAGATGTGCCAGATCTGAGGGCTAAGTTTTTTGTCTTATGGCAGGATTCCCTATGTCCCCGGATCCTTTTCTTTTATGCCCACCTCAGTGACCTCCATCCTTCTTCATATCGCGCAGAACAAGTGGGGGAACTGTCCTGATTTTCCTCCCCCTTTTGAAATACGCAGTTATGGAAACTCCTGGCCATTGTATAGTGAACCTGGGTAAATGTCCACCTTTCTATTTATAAGAATTGAGGCAGGGGCACACTGCAAGCGGTTGGGGGGATCAGGTAGAGGCGCAGGTGGGCTGCTGACCAGCCCCACCTTGGGACGGGGACACCATGACACGGCCTGGACTGTGGGCGGGGGGGTGGTTTCCCTCCCATTCCATTATGGAGGCACACGGAGATGGAGGGCCGGGCAGCCGAGCCACGGAGAGAAACCGCTCTCCG
This sequence comes from Dromas ardeola, assembly GCA_013398915.1. NCBI lineage: Eukaryota > Metazoa > Chordata > Aves > Charadriiformes > Dromadidae > Dromas > Dromas ardeola. Next base: position 197,475 of record VYZM01001926.1, on the reverse strand, counting down.
GGAGGCAGGGAGGGAGCGCGGGCACCGCCCGGGCCGGGGCGGGGAGCGGTGCTGCTGTGGGCCGGGCGGCGGCGGCGGCGCCGGAGGAAGGAAGTGGCGGGGCAAGTGTTCGGGGGCCGCGCTGGGCCGGGGCGGGCCGGGGGAGGCGGGAAGGGAGAGGGGGTGTGCGGTGAGGGCGGCGGAGGGGCCGGGAGCCTCTCGGCGTCCCGCCTCCCGAGCTCTGGGAAGGGGAGTCCTCCTGGGGCTGGGCCCGCGGGGAGGCTCGGGCACCGCTGGGGGCTTACCCAGGCTGGGTCCCGCGTCCCACAGCAGCGCCCTGACTCCCTGAGCCTGCCGGGGGCCCGTCTTCTGGGTCTTAGCGTAAACCAGGAGCAATACAAGAGAGATATCGAGGTGCTGGGGCGAGTGCGGAGGAGGGCAACGAAGCTGGTGAAGGGCCTGGAGAATAAATCTTATGAAGAGCGATTGAAGGAGCTGGGACTGTTTAGTTTGAGGAAGAGGAGGCTGAGGGGAGACCTCATCACTCTCTACAACTACTTGAAAGGACACTGTAGAGAGGTTGGTGCTGGTCTCTTCTCACAGGTAATTAGCGATAGAACAAGAGGGAATGGCTTGAAGCTGCAACAGGGTAGGCTTAGACTGGACATAGGAAAAAATTCTTCACAGAACGAGTGGTCAGACACTGGCATAGGCTGCCCAGGGAGGTGGTGGAGTCACCATCCCTGAATGTGTTTAAGAGTCCATTATGGTGTAGGGGGAGAACATTGTAGAGTGGGGTTGATGGTTGGACTTGATGATCCCAAGGGTCTTTTCCAACCTTAGGGATTCTGTGATTCTAAACGGGAGCTCAGGGTTTGTTTCCATGAGGTAAAACCGCCGCAGGGGACAAGGCCACCCCGAGGGTCCGGTGGGCGATGGGGGTCGGCTCCCTCATGAGAGGCCCGTCAGGGCGAGTTCTGTGGCGGGTGGGTCGGTCAGCCCAGCGCTGCCCTGGCTGTGGTCCGTCCATTCCTCCGGCTTCCTGGAGGAGACGGGACACAGAGGTGGTTTTTCACACCAGTTCGACACACAGATGACTTCTCTGCACGGGAACTTAACGCCGCATGGCTGCCTGTGGCTGCCTGTGGCATAAAGGGCGTTCAGGCAACTGTGAGAACAGCCCTCCCAGTGTTTTGCTTATTTAAATAAAATCTTTCTCTGGCACGTTATTTCCAGCGGGGGAAGCAGCCACCTGCACAACTTTGATGGATGCTTCGCTATGTGAAAGGAGGAACAAATCCCTGACCCCAGGAAGGGTAAAGCCCTGACCTGAAGCATGATAAATGAGCGGTGGATTGGAGAGGTCTGTGAGGGTTGTGTATCTGCCCCCTTGAGTACCTTTACAGTTGCTTCATCCTCCTTTCCAGAGGAGTTTGGCTGGGAAGCCTGCATACTTGCAGATTCATCAACATACCTCTGCTCCCAAGTTCACGTCCCTCTTTTCCCAGCCTCTCCCAAGCCCTCTGCTGTGAGATCTGGGGGAACAGACCTTCTGCACCATGTACTGCAACGTGGTCAGGAGTTTCTGTAGCATGATTGACACTGGGGGGTTTTATATTTGCCCTTGCATTTTCTTTCTTCCTGTAAACATACTTATTTTACTTTATTGTATCCCTCTATTTGTATTCCCCACTAATTCCTCTTTCCAGAAGGAAATCTGTTTAGAATATGAGCTGTCAGATGTCATTACGCATTATCAGGAAACTATGTTGCTATGTTTTAAGAACATGCATATTTCAGGGCACACTGATCCATAATGTTTGCATATTTAATACATATTTGCATTTATGAATCTCCATGTCTTTTGGAGCATTGCCAGTTGTCAAACTGCCTGACTGTGGAGAGGAAGTAGGCAGTCAGAAGGAAAATGGTTCAGCGCCTGATCACCTATCCCATTCGGTACAATAAAGCTCATTGTTAGCTGGCATTTCTAAAACTATGATGTCGATACAAGGAAAACCAGAGCTCATCTGCCATTACGTTTAAAGTAGTTTATGTTCCCTACCTATCAAGTGGTATTTAGTTGAACTTAACAATAAAATAATAGTAATAAGGACTATGCCTTGGTGCAGTGATACTGTTAAGTCCTCTGGATTCCTGGGAAACCAAAAGTATTTGAATTTAAAGAAAAAAAAAAGCATCTCAAAACACATTTGGAAGTCAGCAGTGTAAAATATGGAATGAGTCTTTATTAGTTATTCCAAGGTGTAAAAACCAGTTAGCAATTTTGCTAATAAGAATGAAGTCTAACTATGTATGGTGCTATATAACATGCTTTTGTGCACGTTCTGCTTGTTAATATTCTCTGTTCCTCCTATAGTTTCATAGAGCTTCTAAAATTAGTTGTTATTTTGTTTTTGACCACAAAAAATCAATTTTTCATGGCGTTAGGCACATTTCTTTATGAAACATAAATCTGTATGTGTATATGCACGCGCTCACACATGAGAGAGAGGTGCATATACAAAGAAAGCTAGCCTTGTAGTTAAGGTACAGGACTTCAGAGGCAGGAGATCTCTCCTATCCTGCTTTATGCATTTTCTCTTTGACCTTAGGGATAAAAGTTAATGTGGTTCAATTTCTTTCCTTATCTGTAAAATTGTGATCTAAATATGCGCCTGCCTTGCAGAAACATTGTTTACGGTAAGTTGTTTCCTCTGGCAGTAAACTGCCTGACACATACTGATTGATAGTTATTTTGTGTATTACCCCTTAGAGAACACTATCAATATGAAATCTAGTCAGTTAAGTGTGTTCCTTCACAACAGGGATTAACTGACCTCCATTTGCACTGTGTGTGATGCCCTTGAAAGGGGTAATTTCACTTCTGCACTGGGGTTTACGTGGCCGGTTGCATGATCAGCTAGGTCTGGAAACTGATCTGACTGAAAACCAACCTGGCAAAACTCAAAAACAGAAAAATGCTTTTGGCTAGATTGATTTCCCGGTCTTGCTTTAATGCTGGCAGAAGGGAGTGGACAGAAACTTGCAGACTGGGGCAAAAGGAAAGGTAAGAATGCTCATTTTTTTTGCAGTAGTATGTGGATTTAGTTTGTCTTAAGCCGGCCATGAAACTTCAGGCAAGTATGTTACAGCAGTTTATATGCTGCAAATATCTATCTATTGAAGACTCCCTATTCACTTTTCGTGGGCTTGCAAGTACCTTGCTGTTTTGTGCCATCTCCTTTCCCTCTCTGTGCTGCTATATAAAAGACACGTGCAGACACTACCGGTGCAAATCACTGCACAAAAGAAGGGCTGTCTGCAGTGGAGTCAGTTGTATTCAGAAGTACAGTTACATTTCAGGTTGGCTGTGGCAGTGGAAAAAAATGGCCATTTTGCATTTCATGTTCACTTTAAACAGACGGAGACAATTTAAATACAGCAGTAAATCACGATTTACATCTGGATTACGAAAGCATCTAATAGATTTTTTAAGAAATAAGATACAGTGTTAGCATGTCTGGACTATAATATGCATGTTTATTTAGTGTTTATATTGTAGTCTTACAGAAAAGCTTAGCAGGCTGAGGCCCTAAGGGATATATAATAAATATCCCCAAAGAGTTTACAGGCTCTGGAGTGTGTAGCAAGGCTACGGAGGCTCAGGAGTGTGCAGCAAAACTAACAAACAGGCAGTCAAGGGCTGGTGAAAATGTGAGCAAGGTAACAAGGACAGTTACACGTGCACAACCTCTGTCCAGTCAGAAAAACTAAAAAAGCGGCATGCATACATACAGTCCTTTCTGTCCAAATGAACTGCACAGTGATTCAGCTTTGGTCACATCTGGAGAACTTCCACCAGATGTATGAGCACCGGGTGGCCAGTGCGGAGGTTTTGATGGGAGTTTAATGTGGCATCATGCCTGGGAGCGCTGTCAGGGGGCTGGGGCAGTCGGCCTTGATTTACACAAATCCCCTGTGTTGTGAAATCGCTCTTAAGGTGCAGGTGGAAGAGAGTGGAAAGCTGCCAACATCTGTGTGTTCTGGTTTGGGGGTTTTTATTAAGATCTTGAGGATTTTATGTTTCATTTGGTTTCTGGTTTATTTGTGTTCAAACATTATGTAGTACTGCAGTAAGAATACATAGTAACCTTCAACCAGGCAGTGTGGTTTGTGTACCATAATCTGTAGTTCCAACTTGCATGAAATGTCCTCCCAGAGCCGTGGAAGTTGTTGTTCCCAGAACGGGGTCAAAATTACAGTGAAAAAAAGGTGATTCTTAGCCCAAGTTCTGGGAGGCCTCTCATGCCAGTCTTTGTGGCAGTATTGCTGTTTTCAAAGGCTGAACCCCAACAATTCTAACAAATTGTTCCACTCTGCGGAGAGGGTTGCTATGGAAATGAACAGGGCTAACATCTCTGAGAACCCTACTAAAGAGCACTAAGCAAGGGGATGGGGGGAATTTAAGAAAATACAGCGTGCAAGGGATTAACATCTTTCTTTAGATTTGTGCACTGTTTCTGTGCGCTTCAGAATTTGGCCCGCTGCATAGAGATTGGGTGGGTTTTTTTCAGTCCGTTCTGCAGAAGTTTAATGCAAATTGAATTAAACAAGATGCAAGCAAACGATTTTGAAAGTGGTCTCTGGGAGTAGGCTTGTATATAGACATAAACATCTGTATTGAATTAATTTTTGTTAATAATGTCTAGCAGAAAGATGTGATTATAATGGAACTGAAGAGGTTAGTGAAGCATAACGCTTTACATGGGTTTTTGGGATAGTTACAGTTTGCCCAAAACCTGAAGCAACTGTGGTGTTCTGAGCATTTGGATGGAAAAATATTGCTATGGCAACAAATTACTTTTATATTCACATAAAGCAAAAATAGATCTCTCTCTCCCTTTGTGGGAAGCACATATTTTAAAGTGCATGAAAGATTAAAGGTGATAGGCAGAAACAGCTGCATGAATATATTTTCATTTTTCTTCATTTAGTTTATACATATTTCTGTATAAATCTGAAATGCAGAAATAATTTACAGCTAGAAGCGTTTTGCAGCGAGAAAGTAGAAATGGCTTAGAAAAGGGGGAAAAAGTATAATATAGTCAGAACTTCTTGTTCTGATGGCAGTGTAGCGGCATCAGACTTTAATTGATTAAAACAAAATATCCCCAGTCTCATTCAGAAAGGATGGAGAGAATCCTCTCTCCTCTGCGTGTACCCAGCAAAACTGAAATTGCTTTGTGTCTGTAATTTAAGAAAGAGACAGGGGTGTTTTTTTTTTTTATTTTTCATCAGTCAGGCACCTTGTCAAACTCAAGAAATAGACCTAGTGGCAAGATTATTGATTGCTTCATTTTAGCTGTGTGGTGGTGGGGTTCTTTTATTTAGAAGGCATGCAGCTTTTACTTTTGTGGGGTGAAGAGCCTCTGGTACATCTATATGCCATGGTGTGCACCATCTGTAAAGGAAGTATAGTATGTCTACATTGATATGTAAGGTCTATCCTGAGGTTCCCTCTCAATTATTCTGAACCACGTGAGCTGTCGTACACCATCTGTATCTCTCTTCGTAATGCGCAGCAGAGCAGCCCACATTTTCTGCTTCTTAGCTGCAAAATAGAGGCCTCCTCGGAAGTGGTGTGTGAGTTTCTTGGCTCTTTTTTCCAGCTGGTGTCTTCATATGGACAGCAGAGAGAGGTACCAGAGAACTAGGGGTCAGAAATGAGGAATATGAGAGAGTCTGTGGGACAGTCACTTACTGACCCCCCAGTCTTAAACCTTCAGCCTAACTGAAGGAAGAGGCAGTCAAGGGATGAATTGGGGTGAGTTGGAAGCGTGGTAGTTTCCAGATGGACTGCTTTAGGGCAAATATGGAGGTTTATGGTATAGATAGACCTGCAGACCTGGATTTGAGGGCCACTTTAAAGTTGACCTAAAGTACCAGAGGGTTCAAGGGGCATCACATCCCTTCTGTGAATTCCCAGTGCACAACAGGGATTTGCACAGCAAAGGATTTGAAGGGACCCCTAAACTGAAGTTCATATTGTCCATGCTATGAAAGTTGTAGAGAGAACATTTTAGGGTGAGGAAGGGAAGGCTCTAGATGGAGTGGATGTAGAAAGGGGAGTGGAAAAATCAGTTGTTTATTCTGCACCTCCGCAATACCTCATAAGCTGTTTCTGTACTGCTTAATAGGAGTGTGCTATAAAGCAATTAGGGGCAAGCTGGTTCACATCCAGATTAGTTGGGGTGAACTCTTTATCTAGGAAACTGACTACTTCCAAGCTATGTGGTACTTGGCTGTGGGTCTCTCTGGGCCTCAAGTGATGCTTTTGAGGCACAAAGACATAAATACTATTTTGTGGTTCTTTTCCTTTTCAGCTTGAATTGCCTGAAATAATGGGATACCTGTGTTGCAGCTCTCCGCAGTCTTGTTTGCACAGTGTGAAACAAGGTGCGTGGCATACCCTGAGATACGGCAGGAGGATATATGGAAGAGTTTGAGTGTCTGAAGCTGGGATTGTTGTAAGCCTGGTGCAGTTACACCTCTACTGCCTGTTGCAGACAGTCCCTGGAGTGAGCTCTCCCCCACGCTGTGCCTGGGTATCTTGGAGAGACCCAAAGTAGCCCAAAACGTGCTCTAAGAGTTAAGCAACATGGGTGAGCAGAGATCCAATCCTTTAACTTTGTCCCTGTCTCAGTTCAACACTGTGCTGACACAATTATCACCGTGCTTATACAAATATATAAGTCCTGGCCATGTGTCAGGACTGGGCACGGGCCAGGGACTCTCGCAGTGGGCAGTGTGGGTGCAGCCATCCAGTACAGAGGGGTAAGAGGTTTTTGCATGGCTGTTGTGTCCCAGTTGGCCTCAGTGCCAGCACAGTCCGGAGCACATTTAATTTACTGCTGTTGGCTGCAATACTGGTGCCACTAGACATGGTGTCACCGTACTATGGTCAGAATAACCCAAATAAAGACTTGTATCCTTTTTTTTTTAAATATCTGTGACTAGTTTATCCTGGGTTTGGAAAGAAAATGGAACTGAATAGGATAATGGGTCCCAGTCTGGACAAAATTTCAGTAGTTTAAATTTTCTGGCAACATTGTCAGAAAACATGTCTTGGACTCTATCCACAGCTACAGTGCTTTGAGTACATGAACTAGGTATCTTAAAAGTTGGGTATATCCACACAATGCAAAATTATGCCTTTGAATGCCGTGTTGACATACCTTCAAGTACACTGATGCAAACTTGTTTGCATCAAAGGAACAGAAGCAGGCTAGAGATATTTTTGTACTTGCAATCCAGAAGGGGATGGGAGACACGTGTCATGTTCCTTAACACGGTCCTCAGAACTGTAAGACTCTTGCCTTCTGCATATTCCCCCTATTTTTTTGTGTGTGCAGCTGAATTTTTGCCCTCTGTGCCCTGGGTTTTGTTGTGCTCAAAGATGTCAAATGCAAATTTAGTCGTGTTACCAGTTTAAATAAATGGTAAAAGTCTTGGATACCTTGCTACATCCCATGGCCTTTTTCTGAGAAAGAAGGGAGTAGCATACATTTCTTTTCAATTTTTGTGTATTTTTTCTCTCTAAGAAGAAAAAACATTGAGGAAAGCATGCAGTGTGACAGAGAGTGCACACTTGTAACTTAAAACATGTCTGAAGTAATTGACCCCATTTCTTAAAGAGGAGTGGGTCAGAATGACGTATAAATCTATCCTAATCTAATCTGAGTTGTTTACTCACTTGGTCGTGTTCTCTCACTCGCTCTCCACCCTTACTGTGTAGTTTTCTGGAGTCTTTCAGGTTCTGCTTGGCAGTGGTTTTTTTAATTACTTAAGAATGAATAGAGTTGGATGTGGCTGTTTTACGTCTTCTCTCCATGTGCACTCCGAATGAAGATGAGACTAGAGTATCTTAGTAGCAAGTGGAGCATTGTCTCCCAGTGATATTCCCACAGGTGGGATCTCTGCTAGTGAGACATCAAACACAGGAGGTATTCACAGGTCATGATTTTTCCTATTTTGTCAACCAAAGTCCAGTGGCTGTTTTATTATTGCAGACCTTGCCATATATTACCTCTAACATAACATTAATAATATGCCTGTGCATGATAAGTCTTCTTCTGCATTAGGCATAAATCAGTACGGTGGAAAACAAGGAATTTTGGAAGGAGACTGCTACAGACTGTGACTAGCATATTCATTTATTCCTCTGTTGTTGGTGTAATCTAGCAGAATTGCTGCACAAGTGTTTTTTGTTTAGTTTAGTTTAAGCAAGTTTTTGCAGAACAATGAACAAAGGGATTTGGGGATTTATACATTCCATTATAAATACAGTGGCATTTCCACGACCCTGTTTAGAAGAGTAAAGCTTCTATTTGTCTCCTGCTGATTCTGTCAAGATTCACACGGTAAGTTCAGTAGAAATCCCTCAGGTATTCCAGTGTCAGACCACAAAGTCATTTCTGCCTTTTAAAGAAAATACTGTGTTTCAAGGAACAGGGACTTCGGGGAATATTCCTCTGAAGTGGAGACTTGATGCAGCAATGCAGATGTAAAGAACTGAAAGTCTGGGCACAGAACTGAAAAACACGCAAAATAAAAAGACAAAAAATATATTTATATATCTTCTAAGTTACCTTGGTGAAAATCTGCAGCAACTCCACAACATCTACAGAATTTCCTGGAATAGCTGAGATGAAAATATATGCATGCCTGAAGATAAAATGAATGGCAGTAAGCAAAGAGAGTAGAAACGCTAACCTGTGCTGGCAGCAGATAGTTGGGGAGGAAAAATAAATGGGATCATGAGTTTCTCCTTCTTTCTTTTCATAAATATTAATCCTTTGGATTAATTTAGACCCACTTAGACGAAGTCAATTATTACAGAATCCAATTACTTATTTCATTTCCTGGTTTCCAAAGGATACACAGCTCGTGCAACTGTGTTGCCTTGTCTGCCGGTCACTCCTTTCCCCAGTAATTTCTTAAAATGCTGGCTGATTTTAACCAAAAGGGCAGACAGGTACCAGGCTCACAGCTACTGTGTTCCAACATGCATGCGAAACTCAGTGTGTGAGTAGAGGAAGGACATCCAAATCCACCAAGGGACAGGTGGTTATAGTTGAGCCTTTTGCCATTTGGGTGGGCACTGACAATTGGCTCTTTCACATGTGTTCGCTGCCCAACAGGGCATTGATATAGGTGTGTGTGATGCCGTGGGACAGACAGAGCACCAAAATGATGAGGTTCATATGAAACAGAAAGTGGAAAGCTGTTTGTTTCACACACAGATAACAGCTGAAGCATAAAAGGGGGGCATAAGGCAAGCGTGACGCAGTACTGGTGCCTATGGTACAGTTGAGGCACAGTTTACTGCCCATTGAACTGATCTGAGGGCTCTGTAGGCGAAATGGCACACAGTAATGGCAGAAAGGGTCTGAAGGATGGAAGTCACGCCTACTTATATCATAGAGCTGAATTATATTCTGTTGCCTAGAATTGGTACTGAATTGTAGATGAGCAGACCATGGGCCGTAGTAGTTTTGCAGTATATTGCAGCCTGAAAACTGCTGAAACCTGCCCTGTGGCCCTAAAGGGAATTTTTCTCAGCCTGGGATTGGCAAAACGCAGCGCATTCCAGTTGTGTTCCTTCCCCGCTTTGGTAGGTGGCAGTTCCCCCCTGTAAGGGCTTTTAGTATTCGTAAAGCACCAACAAAGAGAATCTGCAACAAGCTGGATTGTTTCTCAAGTTAGAATTTGGATTTGGTTGAGTGGGATAAATTCTCATCATGGCATAATGAGGACAGGGCTGGTATTGATTCTGTATAATTTTCTTTTCATATTACCTGTACAACTTGAAGTAGCAACTCTTAACACTCTTGGGTTTTCATTCATGTAATTGAGAAGACAGGAACTTTTTCTTTCTCTTTCAAAATACTTTTTAAAAGAGTTTTCCAATCTTCAGTCTTTTGAAAAGGCATATATACTGAATATTTTTCTCTAATTGGCTTAACTTTTGGAAGCCAATATTAATGGAAATTTCACACTCTTCAGTGATTCTTTTTGTGGCTTTGCAATGGGGACACACAATTTTAAAGCTTCGTGTGAAAAAGCCTACGATAGGATATCATCTGGAGATGAAAGCATTCGAAGTCCAGATTTCAAATCCCATTGCAGCAGAATATTTACTTGTCAGATCTTGCTTGTCGTCAGTGTTGAAATGCATGTAATTTCCTGCAAGGGAGGGTTTTGGAATGTGAGGCTGCAGCAGTAATGACGGAAATTTGTACGGTGGTTGAGCCGATAGTGGGAGTGTGAGAACTCTGCATTGTAAAGTCAACACAATGCCAGCATTAGTATTCAGATGAAATTTAGGCTTCCGTGAAGGGGCTGTCATGCAGTCAGTTTGTCAAGATAAAACCTCTCTGTGTTCATGTACCCCATGAGCAGCTCTGCGGTATTTCAGAGGTGAAGTGCAAGTGCTTTTTTGGAGCATCGGTGCTGTTCATCCTTGGCATGGGGTGCCCTCTTCTCTAACAGGAGGGTTTTTGGTTGTTGGTCCCTATCTACGCAGGCTCCTGCCTGTGTATTCCAAAGATAACTGAGCACCGTTTAAACTGATTTTGGTTGAATGGTATGATTTTGGGGGTTTTTTAATCCTGTCAAAAAAGGAAGAAGCAGAACGTTGTATAAAATCAGAGCTTAAAATGGATGATGCTTTGCCTGCTGGCATTTGTAATTGTTGGTGCATAGTTATAGCAGCACTTTTGGGGTGCTTAGGGTGCCGGACAATGGACTGGGCCCCTGTTATGCGAGGCAGTGGTAAGCCATGAAAAAAAGAGTTTACAATTCACCTCCATAGTCTTTTGCATGTGAACGTGAATGGCCATGCTCCAAGGACAGGGTTTTTCCTTGGCATGGTACTGTGCCTAAAGAAGGAAAACTGTACTAGCTCAGCTAATGCAGTTATTCAATTTCCAGTACAATTGTATTACCGTTGTATAACTGCATCAGAACGAATATTTTATAACGAACATGAGCAGAGAGCAGCGTGCTCCCGTCTACCGCAAAAGTGGCCTGGGCTGTGATTCAAGAAACAGCACAGGGTTGCTGGCAGGCGGGGTAGTAAAGGAAACGGGGGGACAATTCTGGGCCAGCAGCAGTCTCTGACAGTGGCCTAAACACTGCCTAGTATTTTGTGGTGAGATGGAGAGATGGATTCTGTATTCATTTCCCAGCCTTCACTTGGCATACTGCATGTCAGGGAGACGGGTAAGGCTGGGAAGTCACTTGATACTCTCTGCAATCCCCTGCTGCTTCGTTTTGATTCAGTGTCTTTGTACATCAGCCTGCTCATGCAAACAGGCCCAAGGCAAGCTTCGAAGGGAGAACGAGGTGGAGAAAGATGGGCTTATGTCTGCTCGGAGAGAATTTCTTCATAGCAATGGCCACATGGTTTCTTAAGAATTGTTCTACGGTAGGAAAATGGGAAATTTCCCCCACATAAAAAAGATGCAGAGTTGCAATGGTTTTAACCAAGTATCTCAGCTGGAGACCAGGGAGTTCTCATTTAGCCTCGGCTGTATGGAGGTACTCTACTAAGTGTAGGGAGGTGGTGAAAAATAACAATCTCTGATCAATGGGTAAACTCATCGTGATATGTGCTCGCAGGTCCTCCTGCACCATCACCCACCTGGAATCCACAGCATATGCTTTCAGTCTGGGGAAAGCAGAGCTCAAAAAAACTTTGCTGACTAGTAAGGGGTGGTAAAATGAAAACTAGAATACAGCCAGCTGCTAAAAGTTGTGTTTCTCCAACGTGTTAGTGTTCTTTGAAAGTACCTTCAAGCTAGTGTGGAAAGAAGAACAAATAGACATAGTTCTGTCCTTTTGAAAAGGCTTGATAGAAGTTTTTTACAGGAGTTTGTGAGTAAACTTAGAAACCACAGTGACACAGATGAAATCATGTAAAGGATTAAAAACAGACTAATATATAGAAAAAAAACGGGTGCAGCAATAAACTGTCCATTCTAGGCAGGCAGATGAGCTCATGATGTGTTGTCTTCTGAGCTGAAACGATGGTAAATGTATTCAGAGGTTAAATAGCCAGTAGGCAAATATGCTAATGTCATATATAGAAGTAAATGTAACCTGTCAGATGAGTAATTGGGTGACAAGGCAGACTAAGCATTTCCACTAACATTTTAGCCTATTTTTTAAATAGTTGAGCAGTTTGGAGAATTACCTCTTCTCTAGTTTCTATTTGTACATAAGGCAAATCCTCAGAAAGCAGGACATTTAAGGGTAAAGGGGCCAGTGAGTTTTTTGGCCACTGAGACTCAGTCAGCATGTCCCCAGTCTTCCTATAACCTGTCAAAACAGCAGGATTTGTCTGGTTGCTTTGTTTTGCAAGGGTTTGGGTCTGAACACATATAGGCAACCTGTTTTATCCCTCTGCAAAATCACACAAGCGCTTGTGATGGGAAGCAGCAAACTGCAGGAGCACAGGGCAGGAGATGCGAGTGGGGGAAAAATAAGTTATCATCTGGAAAATGGTTAGAATTCTTTCTGTATTAATATTCTGAATTTAACAGGTGGGCAATAGCTTTCTCCTTATTGACATGACAAGCCTATTGCCTGGCCAACATTGATTCATTTAGAGGACAATTATTTTCCTATTGGCATCAATGAGATCGGACTAGGGCCCCAAATACTTCTGTGTCGGATTGGTATCACAGCAGATTTAATAAAGCTGGCGTTTATATTCCACGGAAGAATAGAACAGCAAGATACAGAGGATGCAACACAGTCAAAAGTCACATGGAACAGCTAGAAACAAGAACAGAAAGAATTTCTTAAAATAGGACTGAAGTAGCCCATTTTTGTAGAAAGGTGGCAAATATTTTTGAAACAGAGGAACAACCATGAAAAAATGTAAAAGGCTAATTTAAAATTAGTAACATTAAATGAATAAAACTTTTTTTTAAAAGCATATATAATACATATATACTAATATATATGTCAGTAAGCATTTTGTAGTTGGTTGTGGTTTCATTCAAACTAGGGGGAAGGAGAGGGAGCAATCCCATATTTATTCTAAGTAGGATGATGATAGAGATTATCACTCCCAGGAATTCAGGAGACCGGAGACGTTCTTCTCCTCCCTTCTGTGGGCCTGTCACGGTGTCACATACAAGTTTCCCCAAGGTTTCTGGCATGTGCTGTAGCCAGAGCCAGAGCTCTGGACAGGAGGCACCTTTGGCCTCTGCCAGCGCAGCACTTGCTTTGTTTCTGGGATAAAACTTGGGTCTGCAGAAATGTTTATGAGCCATTACTGACATAATGTGATCTAAATTAATCTTGTTTTATCTGTTCCAGTTAATGGTACTTTAAAATTCGGTAGTCAGTGGAGAATAACTACGCTTTTAAGAATTTTCAATTTGCCAAATGCATAACTTAAGAGTTTGTAATTAAAAGAAAGGCACCTTTACTTTCTATGAAATAATTCTTTGGGCCTCCCAAGATGTGAATTATACTGAAAGATTGAACGTCTTATAATTAACACTAATTTACATGCACAGTAGTGCTCTGTGCTAGTGGAATCAGATCCATTCATCCGTGTGTCTCAGAATCTTTACTGCTAAGAGGTAATTGAGGTTCTTATATACTGTAGGTAGAAGGGAGGGGTGAAAAAGGTGTCTTTGTTCCATCTATTTGACTTATGGTCCTGTGGATTGGTCAGTCTCTGTTATGAGTTGGTCCTGCAGCTGCTCCATTCGATGTCGTCTGTGGCCCCATATACAGCCCTGACCCCTCAAGGTCATTCTTGCCATGGAAGATCACTTGCTGAGTGAGAGACATAAAGACGTAGGTATGTTGCATTTGCCCAAGCCATGAGGGTGACACCAAACAGCTTACAGGAGCCCCTTAGGCAACAAGGCCAAGCTCTGTTCTCCCCAGCGTCCTTTCAACAGAAGGGGGAACCCTTCAGATGGCTTACAGATATGAAACCTCTATATTCTATTATTACAAAAATATTTTTTGTGTGTCTTGCCGTAGTTTAGCAGGAGTTTCATCTCCTGTGTGGTTTCTGAAAGTTTTATTGACTTACCAAGTTCTTATAGGTCGTAATATCAAACGTATCCATCTTTTATAAACATTTTCAATTGCCCTGGTTTCATCTAAGAGCTACCGTAGGAGACAGTTCTTCTGAAGAGCACAAATGACTGTTCTAATAGGGGACATATATTTCAGATTCCAGGAAGGTTTAACATCTGTCTAAGCAGCAAAGGTCTTCCCTTCCCTTAGAAACTTGGATTGGTGTCATCCTGCATGGAGCAGATGCTTTGACATTGAATTTCTCTGATTATTTTGCTATATGGGAAGCTATAGGCCACTTTATTCACCAGCTGGTCATTACTGTATTGTCTTTTCTTATTCCAATGAAGAGAAAAATGTGGAGAAAAATGATGAGAGATTTTGTTTTGCCAATTTTTCCTTTAATTTCAGAATACATTACTGAATTGTTGGCACCCTACATCCTATTGCATTCCTTAGGCCAAGGACACTGAGCAGGACAGATTGCACAGGCAGGAGAGTTACTATTCTTTGTCATCAGTTATAGTCCTGTTGGGGACACTGAAATTTTCCTTTGGCTTCAGAAGAACTTTCTTTATTTTAACTTCCAAAACCATATTTATTCCAGAATGCATTTCCTACAGCACACTGTAATATATTTTTTTGTTATCTCTTTTATATTTTTCTTAATAAAGTGATGTGGCAATAGGTAGCAAGTACAGTCATCAGAAATTAATTACTAATAACTCCTACTAATTTTTTTATTTTTCCTGTTGTGAAGCTTGTTTTTTTTAGTGATTTGTATATCAAAACTCTTTTAGAACATTCATTTGACTTCAAAACTTAATGCTCAGGATGCTGTAGTGCAGTAGGACTCGTAACTTTTTATATTTATGCATCAACAAATATGTTTTTTACGGATCACATCAGATTTGTCTGTTTGTGAGGACTACTTTGTGAATTTTCTGATAAATAAAAGACCTTTGTTTGTCTTTTAGACTAATTTTTGCCAGCATCACTGCATTGGGTAGAAAGGAAGGAAGACCACTTTCTGGGTTTTATGCCAATGTAAAATTACTTCATATCTCTGCTAATGTGAGAGATTTTGGCCCTTCTGTGCTGTAGGAACATACTGTCCCGTCCTAACAAGAAGACTCAGCACATAGGTATGAAGGTGTCTTTGGGTATTAGTGGACACACGCATGCAAAGACAGTGTCTTCTGGCAGAGCAGTGTCGTGCCATAGCCTGCTGACAGTGGGTGTCACCCGTCTGACCCTGTTCCATCTCGCTTTCTGCTGAAGCTGCTTGGGACAGAGGAGGTAAGAAATCTTCCAGAGTCAGCAGGTGTCAGGTGAAATGGTGCTAGAGAAAAATGTAACACGTTAGAAGGAAAGTAGAATGTGAAATCAGATTATGGGGTTAACTGCAGTAGCAGGCAAGGAGGCAAATATCTGAGAGAGGGACCATGAGAACAATGCAAAGTGACTCCACCTTATGGAAGGAATGATCATGGCTGGCTGAACTTTACCAAACTGGACTGGATGCAGAGAATGACGAGTTAACAGATGATGACGTGGAACTTCCACAGTTGAATGTTTTTTGGGGAAAAAATGAGACGCAATGAGATGAAGACATTGAGCATTCTTCAGGCAATAACTGGAGAGTCTGACTCTTTCTGGGCTGCCTAGAGATTTCGAAAGCCCACTTTCTACTGGGAGGCCAGGTCCTTTATGCAGCTTTAAAGAATGCAAACAGTGGATTTATTCCTTCCAACTGTGATGCAGAAAACAGAGCTCTGACTTCCCACAGTTCCCTCCCCTCCATTTTATCCTGCACTTCATGCTCCTTGATATCTCATTTCACTTCCCCCACGCACCACTTCTCCACAACAGCAGCCAGGGCTCCTTTACCGCAGAGTGCAAATTTATAAATTTTGCATGGCTTCCAAATCATCAAGGCTTTCAATAGACTGGAATTCAGTTGGCTTCCTGGCTGAGGGACACGGGACCCTCACCCTCATCAGAAGGGAAGGGGCGCCCTGAGTCAAGCCCCGGCTTCTGCTGCATGTAGTGCAGAAAAATCCTATAAGCTGACTGAGTAAAACATGGTCTTTACTGTAGGCTAGCTTCTGTCGCATGCTGGAGGACAGAATTCTGCTGGGATATTCACAGTTCTTAAGTCTGAGTCTTTGGTGACCCTGCATTTAATTTTGACCACTCATTATGTTGTTTAGCACTTTGGCAAGGAGATGAGAAGACTACAGGTCCATCCTGTCCTAAGTGATATACACAATACACGGAAGGTCATATGCAGAGCTAATGTCAGTGAGTAATTGGTACAAAATAACATCAGTTCAAGATTTGGCCCATGGCATTTTGGCTAATATCTTTTACTATATCCATATCCTGGAAGTAACTATGGCTCACTGAACAGTTTTAAAACTTCTATAAACCTGAGGAGTGTAGCAACTGCAGTGATGGCTTCAATAAAAGTATGTTCAGTGCCAGATTATGAATCCAGTCACGCTGGTATAAAGCCAGAGTAATTCTGTTGATGTCATTGGAGTTATTTTGACATTACATTATCATGACAGATCAAACCTTAGCTCACAAGTGGCTCCATATTGCTTTGAAATGTTTATGGATTCCCTTTTGTCTCGCCTTTTCTCTTTATGTCATGTTTGTTTGGTTTGGCTTAAGAAAATAATTCAGGATTTATCCACAGCCCTTCCTTATTTTTTTTGGTCTGAAGTCAGTTGTAGAGGCTTTTGGTTTGTTCTGAAGACAAAAAGAAACAGCAAACAAGCTGCCATTCCTTTCTATTTTATGAGCTAGCAGCCAAGAGCTCCCATTCTTTGGATTTCTGAAGGGTTTGTAAAGTTTTATCTTTTTTAAGCTGAAAGGTATTGCAAAGTGAACATAATTTTGTCTGTTTTCATCTCAGCAAGAAGAACCTGGGGGCTGTGCAAGCTACTATTTGCAAACAGGTTAAATTCTGGAGGCCTGCAAGACTGGGGCCTTGCAACTCCTGTAGCTGTCAGAAGTAATTCTGGCCAGAGACGTGGCAGCTTTGTATTCAGCATAATTAAAGCAACCACTTGGAATTGTTTGTATGTAAGGAACAGAACAATAGGCATTGAGACTTTATTATTGAAAGCAGCTGCAGGCGAGGAAGTCCTGCAGTTAGGGGTTAGTTAGTAAATCCTGCTCAGGACACTTTAGTACTGCAATTCACATTCTCATGATCCTTTCTGTGAGGCTGGAAGCTATTTTGCACGGTCTTCTACCTTTTCTGTCCCACTCTCCCCTCAAGTATTAAATCTGTGAAACCGAATTTAGAATTATTGGAGGCCCCACTGTGATCCCACAGCTATCTGTGAGAATATAACAGGTTGTATATACCGTCCCCGTAACTTTGATGAGCTGAGCATTGTAAAACCAGCTAGGAGAGGCTATAACTGGAATTAATTGTGGAAACTCTTGCCAACTTCGGTGGGGTTGGATGTACATATTTCAGTGGGCTGCAGTTGCTTACTATTAAATCCTTCCTGCTTAGCTGGGGCACTGCTACACCAACCAGACTTTCATGTTGCTTGCTCAGAGGCGGGGAGAGCAAGGAGGAACAGGGATCGGGTCAAGCAACTCAACAGTTAACTACAAATTTAGAGTGTAAGTGGGGAAAAGTGGGTTCCCCTAGAGACCATGTGGACTTACATGCTATTTAACTCCAGTGTCTTTGCCTTTCCACTGACTGTGCAGAGTCTGTGGACTCCTTCCATGTTAATACTGCATTGCTTGATATGCTTCTCCAATGGCCACCTCCATTCTGCTTAAATCCAGTATTTGGCTGTCTGAGTGGAAAGGGTGAGGAGCCAGAAGGAAATGTGATGTGTCTCCATCTCCCTGGGATCCAGGTTGCAGAACCTCCTTCTGAGGAGACCTCAGGGCAGTATGAAATGTCTGTTCCCAACTTCAGCAGAGCAATTACAGCACTTCTCAGAGCACTTCATCAAAGGGTTGCTGGCACTACTCAGCCTCTCCACTCTGGAGTGTCTCCTAATGACAAGGTAATAGGATATCCTAGGCGAAAACACCATGCCTTTTGAAATTTTGGCTGTGTCTATACTGTTAGTTAAAAGGTGGGGTCTGATCCCTGGCCCTGAGACCAACACTGTTTTGTATCCCCTCTGTTATGGGCCACCCCTTTACAGCAGATAAGACTTAGAGACAACTAGTCAGAGCGCTGAAACCCAGAGCCAGGGAGTGGGTAACAGCTACAGGGTGTGGGTGTACCTGAAGGTTATGTCTCTAGTGTGAAAGACAAGAGGTCAAGGGAGTAGTCCCTGATCCATAAGCCAAGTGTCTGACTTGTGTCCATGCTGCTTAGGACTAAGCTTCTTTTGGAGCACGTTGGCCACATCCGTACTATATAGCATGAGGCTTTAGCTGTTTTCTGACTCCCTGGTGATGCTTCTATGACCATACACTGTGATGATACATCTGTGTGTTTTTCCAGGTCAGCGGGGGATCTTAATCTATATAAATACAAGATGGGAGAGTGTAAATAAGACAGAGCCAGACTCTTTAAAAAATCTGCTTGAGCATAAGGAATGTATTTTTACTGTAAGGGTGATTAAAGACTGGAAGAAGTTGCCCAGAGAGGTGGTGGAGTCTCCATCTTTGGAGATGTTCAAAACCTGCCTGGCCATGGTCCTGGGCAACCTGCTCTGGGCAGGGGGTCGGACTAGGCGATCTCCAGAGGTGCCTCCCAACCTCAAAGGTGCTGTGATTCTGTGGCTGTAAGAGATAGCATTCATCATCATCTCAGGAGGGAGATTTCTGTGCATCCATGGGTAACTGAGGTTCAGAATTTGGGGTAGTTTCCAACTAAACAATGACACACCTAATGTTTATGTTTAAAACATTAAGCAGGCCAAGAAAGGAGGCAGGGGTCTGTTTACTGGGACTTACATGGGTTTTATCTGTCTGTATCTCATTTCAGATGAGTCATCTTCCCAGGCTAGGCCAGGTCATACCTCTGCACTTTCTGCTTAGTTGTATTTGGGCTGGTTTTAGAGTACTGATGAACTTGAACGAAGATGGCAGAGCTGTAGACAGAGGGGCTGTGGCCTGCTCGCTAGCCCTGCTTGCCGTGGCATGGGCTGCTGCACAGCTTTCCCTACACTGTCTCCACTCTCACACCGGTATCTTCTTCAGGATTCCTATAGCATCAAAAGTTAAGGACCAGGGTTTTTCTGAGGGGGGCCCTGATCTTTTGGACAACGGGGTTTTTTTCCTTCCCTCACGCAGATTAGATTACCCATCTCTCCACAAACTTTGTGGATGTTGCTGTTGTATTTATGCATGCAATTTTCCATTCTCTCATTCTGTCACCTGCTGCCAGGTAGCCATTCTGCCATTTTGGGTTTTTTTCTGCCTTTTCGGAACTGGATTCTTGTCATGCATCGTGGAAGTACACGTGGTAGCACAGAAGAAGCAGGGGTAGGGAGAGATGCTTCTGGCAGTTTAGAATGGCTTCTCCAAGCTGGGCAGCTGTGTCGTTTCTAAATGGCTGTGATGTTTTAATGATGGTCTAAACTAATGTGAAATCAGGTTATTGACTTCTGTTTCAGGACCTGATGATGCTACCATACCTGCTCTGGTGTTTCATTTTCTCTGTAGTTTTTTTCAGGCTCTGCAGTTAAAAGAAATAGAGGTGTGGAAAGGAGAAGCTTTTTAAAATTACCTTAAATCAAAAGCTAAGAAATTAACTGTTACAATGCCAAAACCGCATTTGTTTGGTAAACCATATTTGTTTGGTAACAAAATTAAGTATACCATTCTGTTTGGCTAAAATTGTGCAACTTAATCCAGTTTATTATTCAGATGCCTTGTTTACAATGCTGAAGTTTTAATGAAAAAAAATTATTTCAGTTCCATCTCTTCTGCTCTTTTGTCCTCAGGAGGGAAAATGAGGCAAGAAGCTCCCATTTCCCTTCTGTGGCAAATGTCCCACGGGCCAAGCAGGAGAGTTACAAAGCAGGAGCTTTCCCCCCAGCTGAATTGGCAGGACTCAACATAATCACTTAAGCATGAACCAAACTGGTTTTCTCTCCACTTACGTAAATCCATAATACTTAAATCCGTAGTCCTTCACTGTTGAATTACTGCCAGTGGTTTCCGAATAGAAACTCTTTATTAAATAAACAGGGATCAGATGACATGCGTTAAAGTGCACATGACCAGTGCTACTACAGATTGCTTCTCTCTGAAAAACACAGATTTTTGAGGGGATGCAGGACGCATGCAAGAAAGGATTACCAGGCACAGATGGCAGTGCTCATTTATAGCAGTAGAGCAAGGATGTGATAGTATTAACAAGAAAACGGTCTGATTTTGTACATGAGGAAAGTGAAACCCATCATGTGGATATGCAGGAGAGAAAGTCACTGGTAAGAGCAACTGGCGGTTTTTTCCTGCCTAGTTCATTGTCAGCTATGTTAGTGAAGACACTTGAGCTATTCCCATGTGAACTCGCATTTTAACCCATCTTTTGTCACTGCTTTGAGCCTAAGCTGAGGAGGAGAAGGAGGAATAAAAGGGTATAACATCATGTCAGTTGGGAATCTCACAAGTCCATCTGCATTGCCCACACTCTACCGTCATCTCCTTCTATGACAAGGTGACCCACTTAGTGAATGAGGGAAAGGCTGTGGATGTTGTCCTCCTATGTTGTCCTCCTAGACTTTAGTAAAGCCTTTGACACCATTTCCCACAGCATTCTCCTGGAGAAACTGGCTGCTCATAGCTTCAATGGGCGTACTCTTCGATGGTTAAAAAACTGGCTGGATGGCCAAGCCCGAAGAGTTGTGGTGAATGGAGTTAAATCCAGCTGGCCACCAGTCACGAGTGGTGTTCCCCAGGGCTCAGTATTTGGGCCAGTTCTGTTTAATATCTTTATCAGTGATTTGGGTGAGGGGATCGAGTGCATCCTCAGTCAGTTTGCAGATGACACCAAATAGGGCAGGACTGTTGATCTGCATGAGGGTAGGAAGGCTCTACAGAGGGATCTGGACAGGCTGGATGGATGGGCCAAGGCCAATGGTATGAGGTTCAACAAGGCCACATGCTGGGTCCTGCACTTGGGTCACAACAAGCCCATGCAGCGCTACAGGCTTGGGGAAGAGTGGCTGGAGAGCTGCCTGGCAGAAAAGGACCTGGAGGTGGTGGTCGGTAGCCAGCTGAATATGAGCCAGCAGTGTGCCCAGGTGGCCAAGAAGGCGAGTAACATCCTAGCTTGTATTAGAAATAGTGTGGCCAGCAGGACTAGGGAAGTGATCATCCGACTGGTGAGGCTGCACCTCGAATACGGTATTCAGTTTTGGGCCCCTCACTACAAGAAAGACATTGAGGTGCTGGAGCGGGTGCAAAGAAAGGCAACAAATCTGGTGAGGGGTCTGGAGAACAAGTCTTATGAAGAGCGGCTGAGGGAACTGGGGTTATTTAGCTGGGAGAGAAGGAGGCTGAGGGGAGACCTTATCGCTGTCTACAACTACCTGAAAGCAGGTTGTATCGAGATGGCGGTTGGTCTCTTCTCCCAAGTAACAAGTGACAGGGCAAGAGGAAAGGGCCTCAAGTTGCAGCAGGGGAGGTTTAGATAGGATATTAGGAAAAATTTCTTCACTGAAAGGGTTATCAAGCATTGGAACAGGCTGCTCTGTTGAGTGGTTGAGTCACCATGCCTGGAGGCACTTAAAAGATTGGTAGATGTGGTGCTGAGGGACATGGTGGTAACTTGGCAGTGCTAGGTTAATGGTTGTAATTGATGATCTTAAAGGTCTTTTCCAACCTAAACAATTCTATGATTCTGTGATTCTATGATCTTGTGTGCCGGGGTCTACATGAAGATCAATGTGTTTCACAGAGATTTCTAACAGCTAGACACACTGCCAGGCCCACTCTTCCACAGCATCATCTGCTTTATTCCAAATCAATAGGCGAAAGTATTCAGATGTGATACTTCAGTGATGCCTTGGAAAAAACTTCCCCATGGGAGATGTACCCCTGTTGGATTCCCTATTAAATAAAATCTAAGCAAGCCTATTTATGCCCTCTTCAGACCCTTTTATAAAATCTGTCTTTACTCAGGATCCTTACTGTAACTGTAGGGTCTGTGAGGATGGAAAAGAACAGAGGGAGAACTTTCTGTGTCTATTAACCCAAACCGGAAAGTGTGAGGATTAAGGTAGTACAGACACATATATTTCCAAGCATATAATAGGCCACTTTGAACAGATTGTCAGACTTTTCAGACTTGCAACGTGTAAGCAATTTATTCTGATTTGCGTATATCAAGATGGCATGCCTAATGCTCAGCTACAGAAAAATACCTGGTGATTGGTAAATTCCAGTGCAAGTGTTAACAGCTGCATATTTGGGTGGTTTCATCTCCTTTGTTTGGATGTTATGAATCATAAAGGCTGTTACTGGTTTGTACTCAGGAAATTATCTAGGTTTTTGCAAAAAGAAATGTTGAAACCACATTTTTCTCTGAAAATGCCATAGATAATTGAATTTTTTTTAGGAATTCTCATTGCAACAGTCAGCTCCCTGAGCTGTGGTCAATGTGTGTTTTCTTGACTCTCTGGTTATTTGCTTTTGTTCGTAGTTTGCTTTATTTGTTTGTTTCTTTGTTATTAAGCAGAGAGTTATATATTGAAAATTATTTCACTTGATGTCTCTGTTCCCATCAGTCCTTGAACTGTAAAATGGTGTCATGTACTGTTTTGTTCATCTGACTAACTGCATCTACATCTATAAAATGATTCAGTCTTCAGTGGCCAGAGGCTCATCTTATTATTTTTTTCCCCTTAAATAACTCTTTAAATAAAACATTGAAAATGAAAATGCAGTTCATTGGTTATTGACTTTTTTTTTATAAACTCTTATCTTTCTGAATATAATTCACTTCTTCAAGGTTGAAATTCTGACTGTAAATATTAGCTCGATTAATGGAAATTGTCTGCATAAAACCTTAAGCAGAGTGCTGGAAATCTTTCCTCTTCTTTGTTCCCAGGTATAGTCCCTTCTTAGTACCTCAGGCTTGGGCAGGGGAGGATTTGGCCATAATGCAACTTATAGAAACATACATTTTTTTCAAAGTCTCTGGAGCAGGGAGAGGGAAGTACGAAATTTACAAGAACTTCAGTTTAATACTTTAGATTTTATGCTTTCCATTTGTATAATCATGTCCATTTTATAATGGCATAAAGTAGCACTAAAACATTCAATCCAGCATAATCCAATTACTATTTCACTCTCTCAGGCATGAGATAGGAGAAAATTCTTAGATAGGAGAAAATCACCAAGTGTGATTATTTTATGGATTTGCATGTACACTTGGTACGGTAAGTAAGCTATGTCTTGATATTTGCCTTTGTTTTCCCATGTAGCTGTTACTGAGGGGCTGTCTCAGTGCTGTGACATGGAAGGAGATAATAGTTTTAAAAGATTATTTCATAAACTATGAAAGGGGTGCACTTGTTACAAGCAAGTTTGCCAATATCTCAAAACAAAGTTTGCAGGGTCATTCTTCTTCTTTGGGGGAATTTTCTTCTGTCCCCACTTAGGGTCATACCTCCAGAGCAGCATCAGCATTCTCAGGGATGCACAGATGCGTCTCCAAGTGAAGTTTTATTACTTAAGCCCCTCTTCCAGTGACAGCTCCAGCTCCATGTCTGGAAGAGCGAGCTGTGATGGTGATGTAAGCTTGGTTTATTACTCATAGCTGTTGCCAATGTGTGTTTGTAAAAATTCTCCTCGGATGTCAGATGAATTGGGCAAGACATGAATTTTGTGTCACAACTGCAGCTGAGGAGAGTAAGCTGTAACCGGCACAGCAGCACAGCTTCTATAGGTGACATCTCCACTCCACCAGTAGCTGTTCAAACACTGTGAAGTTCATTTTCTTTCCACGTTAGGACTGGGGGAAGAAGGCTGCTTTTGTTTTTTCAGGCTCTAAATGTGTCCGTTGCCTACTTTGCTGTGAGTTGGATGTTGTTCTTTCTATATATTGTGTTTACTTAGACACTTGCAAGGGGTTCCTAGGAAAAGATGTGTTGTAGTACTACAATTCCAAAGGGCTGGGTTCAGCAGACTTTATGGTTGCGATCTGAGGCAGTGGGCAGGAAGACATCTTCTGTCCATCTGTGAAGGTAGAAGGTAATCTTATGACAGGTTATAGCTGAGTATGTCATGGTATTGCAGCCACAGCGGAAACAAACCAGAAGTCCAAGAACATAGCATTGACACTTAAGGCAAGTGGGTTAATACTTATTTTAACTCAGGTATCCGCTGTCCCAAATTCCCTAAACAGATTGTGCCTCCATTACAGAAGTACTGGTAACATTATTTTTTATATCAGGACCGCAGTTCAAATCTTGAAAGCCACAGATGGCCTCAGTGTGTAGCTCAGGTCTGCGAGGTTCCACACCTTCTCTAGTCTGGAGGGCCACAAGGTTCTCCCGCTGAATCTGACTCTGCTCTGGGTTGCTCTACAGACTCCAGGACTACGGATCGGGCTCCACACTCCAGCTGGGAGCGGTGTTGGTTATTGGCAATTATTGGGTTTCTTTTCCTGGATTAGATGAGCCTGTCTCTGTGTCTCATTTTCCAGAAGTTATGCTTTTTTCTGAGGGAGTGCTGGCTCAGTCTCACAAATCCCATCCTTCTCTTCCAGTTTTTCTTTCCTGCTTCTCTTCTTCAGGTAGCCACCTCACCAGCAGTGTCTTCAACACGAGGGGAATTCAGAAAGGTGTGTACCAACCTTACGCTGCAGCTGCTGGTGGCTTTAGAAAGGTGGAAGAGCTGCAGCTCTGCTGTCCCTCAGCCCTGTAAAAAGGTGACGATATGGCCAGTAGGTTGTGCTGCAGGAACTGGGAGGCTGTGGGAAGGTTTCACCACGCTATGGTAATAGTAATACAGCATTATGAGGAATCCTCAAATGACTGATTAACTGTCAAATTGTGATGCTGTGCCCGTGCATGATGGTATCTGGGAAAAATGCAGCAAGGCAAACTAATTAAAGTACTAACCTGGAGTTTCTCTACCTGTCTGCTTTTTATCCCCTCTTCTTTTTCTCAGTTTTTTTTCTCCTCCTTTTCATTTCCTTCCTTGCCCTTCATTTTCCCTCTTTATTATTTATAAAATTCCCTTTTATCATTTTCCTCCCATCTAGCCTCTTTCATTTCTCCTTTTCTTCTAGCCCCTCTGTGCCCCATACTGCATTTCCCCTTCTGTTAATCAGTCCTTCCCCAGATCCTGACACCTCATGGGAACCGTTGTTCAAGGGCTTTAAGGCTGATTTTACAGTTCTTCCTCTCTTGTTCTTTTCTTATCTGCTTCGCAGGGGTAGGGACTGTTAGTCTGGCTGGCAGAGTGCTCCTGTTGTGGCTGCTGCTGCTGCTGGAAGAACAAACTTGCTGAAGGTCCCTGAAGGGACCCTACCAAGGTGCAGCTGAGTATTTTCAGCATCTCACACAGATTAGGTGCTTCACAGAAAAGCTATTTCAATGCAGCCACAGTGTAATGTTTGTGTATATGGTGGGAATGATGATGGTGCAGAGGGCGCAGAGAGGGAGCAGAATTAAGTAGGTTTTCCAAATGTGTCACTACAAAAATACTCATTTAACCAAGGGGAGGAAAGCACCGCTGTCGATTTCATAGGTATTTGCAATAGTGTGTTCCTGGAGTTGCTGGTTTGGATTTTCATCTGTGATACGCCAGCTGTTATGTCATTTGCTGGCACTAATTGCTGCAAGACTTAAGCTGATCTTGTTTCTGAAGAAGCTCAGCTCAGCCATGCAGCTCCACTTTTGTCTCTCTGGCCGGCCGGCAGCAGGGAGGTCTTGGTGCCACTGGGATGCGTCTCCGAGCCAGCCCAGTTTCTTCTGTGCTTCCACCAGCTCTTCCATGGTGGGGCTCCGAAGGGGCTGGAGGGGCCTTGGCAGAGGAAAAGAACAGGCTTTTTTTTTTTTAATCAGGAATTATTACATCGGGGAGGTCTCTGGTGACACATCCTTCTAGAAGACTCTCCCTGTCAAAAGCAAACTTATTACTAATTCAGTTTATTCTCTCCTGTTAGATTGAAAATCAGAGCAGCTGAGTTGGGATACAGCCTGCACGAGGCTCGCATCCCGCACGAACAGTCAGAGGCTTCACAGCGTTCAGGAAGTTAATAACCACTTATGAACTCAGAAGTTTTTAATGGCGCTTAAAGTCAAATTTAATTTCACTTTCAATCAAGTTCTGTCAAATTTAGCCAAAAGATTAGGTGACAGGCAGTCAGGCTGAACTGCTGTTCTGTACCTCTTCGTTTTGCTTTCCTGCCAGCTCCACATGAATAGATTTACTTTTTTTTTAATTTGCATAAAGGTAGGGGTGAGTGTGCTCAAAAGCAAATATCTGCATTCCCCAAAGCCTTTGTTATGCAAGTAAGCAAACACCACCAATGTAAAATGCCATTGTGTGACATTTGCAGCACTAAATACCCAATTTTGTGTTGGGCTGAAAATGTTGTTTTTTTTTTCCTGATGCACAGCTTGATTTCTAAGTTATTTTCTGGCTTTCCCTGTGACTAGAAAAAGGATGTTGGGCACGATAGAGAAACTGGAAAGTCTTTGAGATTCAGATTGCCATGTATAAATCATATGTTTGAAGCTCAGTCAGTCCCCCAGAAATTATTTTCCCCCAGGCTAGATTGGTGGGCATCCATGTTTGCTTTTTGATTTTGTGTTGTTTTTTTTTTTTTTTCTTGCGTCTGCAACATGGGTTGTAACCAGCTTCCTAGGATTGTCTGAACATTTTTACTTAGTAAACTTAGTGGCTGTGCCCTCAAACATCTCTCTGCTCTCTTCCTCTGGCACACTGTATTTTATACAGGTTTCACTCTGTTGTACTAAAAGCGTTAAATGGAGTGTTGACGAGCATTTTGTGGTTTATGGCTTGGTAAGTGTAGGAGATGGGTGTTCATTGGACTCCTCTAGGCAGAAATGTCCATAGCATGACTGCTGGTGGTTGCTGGGGACCAATCTCTCTGGTCTCTTTCTCCAGCCTCCTCCACAAAGGGTTGCTTTCTTCTAAGAACCTTATAGAAAATTTATTTTAATATTGCCTTGCAGAGTTGGATTTTTAAACTTCAGAGAGTCCAGACCATTGCCCCCACTCTTGGAGTTACCTTTTTAAAACAAAAAATGCTTCATCTTTCTTAATTCTAGGGGGGACTTAATCATAGCCCCTGTTTCATTATTTTTGCTCTTGTTCCAGAGGAGAGACTGCTTTACACACAACTCATTTTTTGCCTTAGTTTGAAAGGGTGTCTTACTATCTGCTTTCTCTTGCTAGGTGCTTTCATTTGCACCTTCTTTCTTTTCCTGGTAATTAAGTGTCTCAAGCTAATAGCGTCTTCCAGACTGTCCCTCTGCCTAAGTGAGCAATCCTGAGCGTAAGCCTGGAGTTAAACAGAAACAGCTCTGTTCTCTTCACTCCTGTGATCTTACATCAACTCACCAGTTATTATTTCTTGTCAAATGAAGCAATAGCAAAGCTTTGAAATGATGTTGCGGCTTTTCGAAAGAACAATTTCCCTCTCCTTCTCTCGCCTCCTTCTGCCTTTCCCTGTATATTTGACAGTACATCAGCTTCCTCCTGAAATGATCCCCAGCAGAGCACTTCAGCTTTTTCAACCAGGGGTTTTCTGAAGGTATTTTTTAAAAAAAAAACCCTAGCTTCTACAACAAAGTTTGGTTATAATGAAGAACAATAAAAAAAATCCTTCTGCCTTCGAAAGCCAGTCTTGAACGCAGTAATGCATGTGGTGAACTCCGTGCCTGGAATATCCCCACCGGATTCAGTCAGCGGTATTGTTTGCACACACAGAGTTAAGCACCTGTGTAAGTGCTTGCAAGGTGATGGCTTTAAATCTCACTAGAAGCTAAAAAGATGTGCATTGCAGTGCAGTAAAGACTAAATGAAAACAACTCACATTCTATGTCTGTCTTTTTTTATTTATTTATTATCTGTGTTTCTAAAGTGGCTGTTATTTAGCAACACATATAATGAAGAGAACAGTGATGATCTTCCAAAGAATTTCTTCACCTCACTCCAATACTTGTCAACACTTTGATCTAGGCAGGATATTCAGGAAACTTGCGTTCTGGGCAATTTCCCAGTAATGCTGAATGAATATCTGATAGAAGACACCCTTAAGGGCTATAGGATTTAATCCTAGCACAGTTTTTCAGATGAATAAATGACATAACCAAAACCCCTCCAGAGTTAGGTTCTTGCTGTTCCTGCAGGATCAAATTTGGGCTGTCTGTTCCAGTGTTTCTCTTTGATGTAACTGCCTAGGAAATCACAGAACAATAGTATTTTGAGTTGACAGGATTTTAAATGCTTATGGGTTTGAAAATAAGGACCAAATAAGGACTGTATCAGGAGTCAGATTAATGGCCAGCCTGCAGTACATTGGTGCGGTGCTGTCACTGATGCCTTTGGCTCAGAGAAGTTACTGTGCAAGGATTTGTTTGCAGCATGCAAGTGGAGCAGGAGCAGCCTGTCTTGGTGGCCCAAATCTCCATATAAATCAGTGGAAATCCTGGCTTGGACAGCATATGTTGAATGAAGTTCACAATTTTTACAGTTTTTCTGTACAAAGCTTCATGATGAACTGAACAATGACTTAGGATGCAACAGGCTATTCACAACATCACAGGGTTTTCCTGGGGGCATTGCTCATACCAGTGCACCACACCAATCCAGAACAGCTGAAAAAAAAAAAAAAGGATGCTTGGAAAGCTGGAAGGATTTTTGTTCACTGTGACACACAGTGTCAATGAATTGTGCAATGGAGTCTGTAAGCATGGATCTTTGTGGGTGCTGAATGAAGTGGAGGAGAAACGACGCCTCTCGGAGCTTTTGTTTCAGACTCTGAGCATCTTTTGGTACTCATCATCATTTTCAGTTGCTGTGTTTTAAGATGTGTCTGTAAACAAAGGACTCAGAAAAGACTTTTTTCAAGGGTAGACTGAAAAAGGGTGGAAGACTTGATGAAGCAAAAGTTAACAGCTTCCAAAGTGTAACAATATAAGCAAGTTAATAAACGTTGAGTGGTAGGTCATAAAATTCCTTTCAGTTTTATATAAGAAAACAATATATTGTATAAAATCATAGAATAGGTGACCTTTCTTCCTTTAAAAGCCTGAGAAATTTCTCTTTAGTGGTAACATAGTATTTGGAAATACTATTTCCTAAATAAAAAAATGTCATATTGCTTAACTTAAGGAAATGTACTTTGTTAACGAGAGTTTCAGCACTTATCTTTCTCCCTTCCCTTTCTCTAGGACAGTTGCACTGCCTTCAATGAGTCAGTCTAGCCTTGGTTGTGATGGAAAAGGAGGCAAGCCAACTTGAGAAGGACCACGTTCATAGTGTATATGAGAAAATTGCTCCTTACTTCAATGATGCACGCTACAAGGCATGGCCAAAGGTGCAGCAGTTCATTTCAGAGCAGGAACCAGGCAGTCTGATTGCTGATATTGGTGAGTGGGGTTGTTTATCCCATTGCTAATGACAGTTTAAGTATGTTCTCTCTATCAAGCAATGTTTGTGGCAGAAGAGTTTGGAGACTGTGAGCCAAAGTTGGGAATCCAAATGGCCAGACTGACTATCAAATTTGCCTCATACTTTGCTCCACCATTCATAGGTATATGAGGACAATTTGACTTTTCCCAGTATCCAGCAGGTCAACTAAACTGAAGCACTAAACTGAAGCTAAATATATTAAGATGTCATTAGTGGATATAATGTTGTGTATTAATATGATAATTCTGGAATTTGAAATTTTGTTTAGCACTTACAACATGTATTGTGTGTGGCCAATTTGAAGCAAGTGTCATGACACTGTCCTGAGTGCTCTGGGGAACAATGTGTGACAGTTTTTAATTCCCTGAAGGTTTGAGAATGTCTAAATGGTAAGAGGGAAGCCTCTGTACTGGCTTCAGCCCCTGCACCAGGAGCAGGTAAGTGCTGGTTGTCCAAATGACATCTGGGCATCAACTCATCATTTCTAGATGTTTAGGCTAGACTTCTAAATAGCTTTTTGGACTTGTAATCCTTTCCAGCAACACATATGTGTAGTCTCCCCACTATAGCATGGGAACATTTGTGAAAGGGGAAAATTACTGAGGGTTGGGCTAATCACACTAACTTTTTGGGTGTCATTCAAACTTTACCGTATACTTTTCCCAGTTTATCACGGTGTAAATGCTGGGAACTATATTCCTACCAGATCTTGGCAGATTTTGCAGTGTTTTCAATGTGAACAAATAAAACAGGTACAAAGAGCCAGCACATTGAATTTTTACTGATGTCACAGACTTTGGATTTGGTTAATGCTGTAATTTAAGCTCAGGCTTGGGTCCTGGGCTTTGGCCAGTGGAGGCTGCTGGCACACTCTTTGGGTGTCTGTGGCCAGAGATGAGTTTCGTGTGAAACGCAGTTGCCAAGAGTGGTGCCATGGCGCTGGAGAGGAGTCTACCTCCAGGGCTCTCCTCTGCCCCCCCATCCCTGGGAATCAGCCTCTGGTGTCAAATTAGAGAAAATGTTTTTAGTAGCTGTTGTTTGGCTTATACTGGAGCCTTTCCCTCCAAAAGTAAAAGGCAGAGAAAGTCCTGGAGTTCTCTTCCAGTCAGAGCTCCAGGGTAGTCCTCTTTCTGTTCTTTCTCCTTGCAAAATAGAGTCTAATATTAGCCAAGTGCTGGCACCATTTCACAGCACCTCTTCTCAGCTGGTGCTAAAGTCGGGCATGGGAAGGACGGAGACAGCTCCAGCTTTTCTCTGGATATCTTTCTTTTATTCCTGGGAGGTGGGATCAGCAGTTAATATCAGACAAGTAGTTAGAAGCAGACTTCTGTTTGCAGCTCAGCAGTGATTCATCTCCCATTCAAATGGCGCAACAGATTGATGGGACTGGGAGGCTCCTTACCGAACATAGGGACTCACACAGGGTTTCAGCATAGGTGCTATGGGATGGCTGTAACCTAAATATAGGAACTTAAATATTTGGAAGGCTCCAAAATAATTATAATTTAAAAAAAAAAAAAAAAAAGAATTAGAGATAAAATCTGGGCTCTGACCCAAGCTTAATGTTTGTTGCAAGTGTGGCCATAAACAGGATGCGAACTAAGGTCTGCACAAGGTACAGGGTATTGTGTGAGGCCGATGCATTTGCCTCCCTGATCTTAATCTGAACCGCGATTTTTATGATGCAAGTGAGAAGGCAAGTTTTTAAAATCAATAATCTACTTTAAAATGCACTTTGTGTTAAGATCCAGATAATTCTGCAGACAAATTATCAAAAATTTAGATAAGATCTGTTTTACTGCTGACATTAGAATCATTCTTATCTACAGATGTCTGCCTTTAGTTCAACACAAGAAGTATTTCAGTTTGGGAAGATGTAAATTTCCGTGTCGCAGGCTCCATTATGAAAAGGAAACAGCATGGAGATACCAGAAAAAGAAACTCTGCTGTTGTCATGGTGACAGCAATTAGCAGCAGTTAAAACAGCAAACAATGGATTTAATGGTTTGGTCTAATAGTGACTTAATTACTTAGCAGTCTAGTTTGTCTATCAGCATTTCAATACACAGGAAAAATTCGGTGCTGTGCTCCCACTACATGATGCTTTCACTTAGCATTTTGAGTCTATTACAAGTAGAATTGCAGTAGCATCATTACCATAAATATTTTTGATTCTGTATGTGGTGGGAAAGCCAAGGTAAATGCTCTCTAGCAATCCTACTTGAACACCTCCTGTCATGCAGCAGAGAGCCTGCTAGACGGAGAGGAGCAGTCTGTGCTCATTGTACTGTGATGGTAAAAAATAACCTGAATTCCACTGCAATTTTATCATGTCCTTTAAAATGGGTGGAAAATTTCAAGCTATTAGGCCAGTGAAGGGTGTACATCGTAGCTTATGTCAGGAATACATTTTCTTTTATACAGACACCAAATGTCCACCTTCCTTTCTCCTCCTCATTATTTCTTCAGGCTGCGGAAATGGCAAATACCTTGACATTAATTCTCAAGTCTATAAACTGGGTTGTGACTACTGTTTCCCGTTGGTGGAATCAGCACGAAATGAAGGCCATGAAGTAATGGTATGCCATGGCTTGTGCCTGCCTTACCGAAGTGAGTGCTTTGATGCTGTCCTGTCCATTGCTGGTAAGTTCTGCATATTGCCAGTGTCTAAAGGTTATAAAGCATTTAGTCTTTTTCTAGGTTTGGGTTTTTTCAGTGACCAACAGAATATTTTGGGTTTTGTAGACCAGGTGAATCTATATTAACACAAGAAATGTATATTATTATATATGTGTATATATATTATATATACATATATGTACACACATATATACACACATATATTATATATATGTATATTATTATATATAAACTCAGTGAAAAACTGCAAAATGGGTAAGTCACACAGATGTGAGCTGTTTTATTCTGGTCCAAGCACAACTGAAGTACAGTGTGCAAAACAGGAAAGGAGAGCCTTATTTTTGCCTTATTACATGGCAGAAATTTGAAATGTTGGCTCTATCAGGAGGAAAATACAAGAAACCTTGCTTAGGAACACTGAGTGTATTCGAAACTCAGTATTAAATCCTTCTGCACCTTTCCAAACACTGTTTTTTACTCCCACACTCCATGGTTTGTCGTCCAACACAATCATTTTTGTGCTGATGAGGATAATCATGACACTGATCTGGCTGGAAAGTAACCAACAAAAAGGAAGGTTGCTTTTAGCCAAATCAGTTACCCATTGCTTCACTGCAGAGAGACCTGTTTCACCAAAAGCAGGGGATAATGCAGAGAAAAAACAAGGAAGCGATGACAAAGCAAGCAGAAGCGCTTGTTTCAGTAGCACTGCTGCATTAAAACGTTCACCAAATAACCTCAGATTTCATTTCTTATAAGATTTTTCCTTTTTGTTTAGTTGCCCTTTTCAATGTAACTTAATGATGGAGGAACTACCTGTCTTTTCCACTTTTAAAGCAGACATTCAATGGTAGCTTTAGCCTTTGCTTTTTTTAATTGTGCAGGTTCTTTTGTTTTGGGAATCTTGAAATTACTCAACCACCTTTTAAAAGTTAGGTATTAAGCATATACTGATTAAGAGTTGGATGGTACTGTAAATAAACCAAATTACAGCGCTCATCAAATGTGATTTTTCCTTTTCTCAACCAAAAGGGTGTGAAGGTCTCTAAGCCTTTTTAAATCAAAGTGAAATGTTAATACCTCACATCTCTTGAAGTTGTTGAGTAGCCTTACATAGCCTCTTCTCCATGTCTTGGGTGACCTTTCTTTAAGCCCTGAAGGACTTTACTTTTCAAGTCCAGGTCCATGTCATATAATTTGACATTTGGTGGAAATTTGAGATTGCATTATTGTCGCTGGTACATCATTGTATGGGGATGTGGACCATGCTCAGCTACGCTGTCTGAAAATCTTTCAGTCATGACTTAAGAAACATGACAAATCACTAGCAGTCCTTGTTCTTGAGTTTTCACATCCTTTGCCCAGATGGAGTAACAACCATCATGTGCCCAAAGGTGATTTGGCGTCTCTGGAAAGCCAGGGTAAGGAAGTGAAGGAAAAGACAGATTTGTTGAAACGGGTATGTAGCAATGTTCTGAAGTTGTCTGTCTCAGAAGAGTCTGTGTCCCAGGAGTACTTGTGAACAGTCTATAGAAAAGCAGAGTAGCTGGGCTGGGGTTGCTGCTGGAGATGCGGAACTACAGACCTTCCCATCCACAGCAAGCTTAAAGCTCTGTTTGCTTGGCTGCTGTGTGAGAAGCTAGAATTGGTGAGGAATCCAGAAGGAGACTCGGACGACAGGTAGGACTGTGTGGTGGTGGACTGTGGCCTTTTCAGTGCAATAATATGGCTGCAAATTACAACATTATTTCTGTTACAGCCGTTACCATCACAGATCATGCGTGAACCATGGTAATGATTGTGTTTCCTTATTATTGCTGAAAAATACG
This sequence comes from Dromas ardeola, assembly GCA_013398915.1. NCBI lineage: Eukaryota > Metazoa > Chordata > Aves > Charadriiformes > Dromadidae > Dromas > Dromas ardeola. The sequence goes on along the minus strand of VYZM01001926.1, from coordinate 163,294 downwards.
GTTATTCAAAGATTCAAATAATATGTTGAATTATACTATATACAAGTATATAGTATAATAATAGTATAGTACATACATAAAATAGTTTGGTTAAGCATGTCTTCTCTTGATCTTCAGGAGATTGTCTAAGGAGGCAAGAAATTTCTGTAGGTGTTCTAAAGCCAGGTCTATAGTAGGAAATATTGGCAGAAGAGGAGTGTCACGCCTAACTTGGTGATCTTTCCTTGTACTTATTGTGTATGCATATATAATGAAGAATTTTTGCCAGTTCCATAAATGGAATAACCTATACTGACAAGAAACAAATCTAGACATTGTATATCAGCATAAGTTTAGAATGTGCTGCTTTCAAATGCTTAACTTTCTGTTCAAGAAGACAAATTTACCTGGTGAGTATGCAATTCATTCCACAATGTTTTCACTGAATTAAGAAAGAAATCATACTCACTTTCCCAGTGTATTCATAGCATAATTTTGTTTGAGATTTAATGTCACCAAACAACAGAAATCATCCCCTTTGCCATATACTGATGGCTTTGTTATTGTTAGCATGATGAAGCCATTCCTATATTATTGAAATAAGTAGGGTTTCTGACGCAGCAATGGAAAGAGGACTGGCACTCACATTTCCATTTGGGCTAAGGAATTGCTCTGAATCATAACGCAGGACCAATTTTTTAGCATGGCTTTACCTCTGTCAAAGTGGCTTTCTCCTTTATATGGAAAGGTCATGGTCTTTGTTAATAAATCTTGTATATGCTGAGCTCGTGGACTCTGTGATGGGCACGGGATAAGAAGAAGCTTTTCCTATTAATTAAGGTAAGTAATTTCTTTCCTCCAAATGCAAAGGTGAAGACATCACATTTTCCTCTCCTATTAGGAGTCAGATATTCACGTCAGTAAAGTTATTTTATATTACTGAAATATCTGATCAGACTCTTCATCCCATTGGGAAAAAAAGGGTTCCTGGAGTGAAGAGCATCAAATGCCTTTCCTTGGTGTTAATACCAATATGTGAAAATTAACTTTGCTTTAATCTGTGATCTTTTAGTCATGTGGTAATTTAACAGAGGAAGTGAGGTGAACCTAAGGGACATAAACCTGTCTAGTCCTCTAATTTACACTGTATGAGAAAATGGTCTGCGTAATTGCAAATAGTATAATTATTAAAGTTTGTAAACTTCCACCTTGTAAGGTGGAAGAGTCTCTTGGGGAAAAAAGAAGTCCAAATAAAAGGTCCAGGAGAGTTTCCTTACTATATAAGGTTCTGTCTTAATGGTAAAATTCAATGAGACGCTGAGCAAGAAGAAACCAAGTGTTAGTATCAGATCACATCAGTGCAGTTACATTGCAATGTTGTGCCAGTTAATAGGGGCACAACATTGCAATTCCATTATGACATAGTTCTTTGACCCATAAAGAAACCTCATATTTCTGTGTAACCTTGGTTATTTCTGCATATCATCACTACCTGCCAGTTCTCCTGAATTCTGTTTTTCCTAAGGATCAATCAGAATTACATTCTAACATTTTTTTAACTTTCTCCAACAAGAAGGCACTGTGTTCAGAAGATTACATTCCCTAAAAGAAGCAATTCACACGCACAACAAGCAACCTGTCCCAGTGGAAAGCAGAGTGTCATGAGGTCTGGTATGTCATCATCAGGAACGCTTTAATGCCATAGAAATTGAAAAGAAACCATCAAAAAAGCATGACTATCAATAATTATAAGGGATGGTGTGAAGAACCAAAGTCAGGGTGACTACAGCATAACATGAATTAGAACTAGGATAAGGTTTTGTAAATGCATGCGAAGCAAGAGGAAAAAACAAAAAGGAAAGAGTAAATAACAGATGACAGGGGAAGTTGCATTTTTCTTTGGTTAATAGTACTCATCAATAAGTTAGTAGAGTTTTAATCAGAGGACAGGAGTTTAGACTATAAAAAGGAAATAACGTCTTAAAGAATATTCAGATAAATAAGGTTACACAAATTGTTAGGAAATCGTAAAATTAATCTTAAACTACTGTGAACTAGCAGATCATCTTTAAGATCTCCAGCAAGTGAAGAAAAGCAAACATAATACTTGTTTCCAAAAGAGAGAGAAAGGACATCAAGAGGGAGCCAGCCTAAGTTAGATTTATGCAAGGATACTAGAATAAATAATTTAAATAATCTAATTTAAATAGAATAAATTATTTAAACCTACAGAATACTAATGTAATGGGAAACAAACAGCATGTCTTTGTCAGGAGCAAGCCAATCTGCTTTCTGTCTTTGACAGGGTAATCATCCCAATAGACAGAGTAGCAGGAGAAGACATGATATATCTTGACTCATGTCATTGTTGCAAGTAAAATAAATAAATAGAGCTAAGAATATGGAAAAAAGTCATTCTCAAAATGAATCAGTGGTTCACTGTCTAATCCAGACACATTTCAAATGGGATGCTCTTGGGACCCACCCTACATCTGTTTCTATGCAAATTTTTAATTAATAACTTTGATAGCAAGCTAGAGAGCATATTGAACAATTTGTGAATGGCTTCTGCGTAGGAAGAGTTGGAATTATTTTGGAAAATGGGATTTGACATCCAAATGATGGAGAGTTGTCTGAAATCAACAAGAAGAGATACAGAAACCATCGAGAAGGACATACAATGCTTGGGAAGAAAACATTCAATGAACAAAGGGATAAATAATGGCCAGGCAAGATGAACCACAGGTCAAATATGTGTGAGTAGTGTTGTGCTGTTACAAAACCTGGCAAATACTTGTCTGGGGTATGGTGACAGAGCTGTATCGTGGAAGGCAGAAGAATGAGTCACTCTCCTGTGCTTGGTACTTTTGAGATCCAAGGTGGAATATCATACCTGCTTTTGGGGAATCATGCCTTACAAAGTTTGCGATCAATATGGAGATGTTTTAAATAACTGATGTTTGGAAAATCTGAATTATTAGAGGAAGCTGGAGGAATTGGGTTTGATTAATCAAGAAAAAAAAAATAAAATAAAAGACTGAAGTAAACGTAATAGTCTTCAAATACATAAAGGATTTTTACAGAAATTTTGTCTTTATTTGACATGGGAATTAAAAAACGTAATTGTCTTACCCTGCATGAAAGGTTATTTACCTCAGATATTAAACAGCTTTTAAGAGCAGGTTAGACCAGTTTGGGTCACATTGGAGCCAAGTGTTTAATTCTCCCTTGGAGCTGGAAAATTAACAACCTCTATTTTTCTGCACCTATTTTAATGTGAAGGCCACCTGGCCGTTTTGAGAAAAATCCATTGACTCTCCTATAACCAGTTGCTGCCTAATGTTAATACAGCTCCTCTCACAGCAGTGAACCCTCCTCCCTGAGGGAAGTCAGAGGTGCAAAATACTAACAAAATCTGAACATTGCATGAGATCTTGGAGACAGAGGAGAAATGGCACCCAGAGTGGGATATTCTGGTTTTGACAAGGCCACCCAGAGAGTACCTCTGCTTCTTGCCTGTATCAGGAATATTGCGGTGAGCAGGACTAGGGAAGTGATTTTCCCCTTGTACTCGGCACTGGCGAGGCCCCACCTCAAATACTGTGCTCAGTTTTGGGCCCCTCACTACAGGAGGGACACTGAAGTGCTGGAGCGGGTCCAGAGAAGGGCAGCGAAGATGGTGAGGAGTCTGGAGAACAAGACTTATGAGGAGCGGCTGAGGGAGCTGGGGTTGTTCAGCCTGGAGAAAAGGAGGCTGAGGGGAGACCTTCTCGCTCTCGACAACTACCTGAAAGGAGGCTGTAGAGAGATGGGGGTTGGTCTCTTCTCCCGGGTAACAGGCAATAGGACAAGAGGAAATGGCCTCAACTTGCACCAGGGGAGGTTTAGGTTGGATATTAGGAAAAATTTCTTCACCGAAAGGGTTATCAAACATTGGAACAGGCTGCCCAGGGAAGTGGTGGACTCGCCATCCCTGGAGTTATTTCAAAGATGGGTAGACGTGGTGCTTGGGCACATGGTTTAGTGGTGGTTTTGTCAGAGTTAGGTTGATGGTTGGACTCGATGATCTTAAAGGTCCCTTCCAACCTAGACGATTGATTCTATGATTCTTCTGAGACACCCTGAGTTCAGCTTTGGTCTCACCACTGTTAGTGGGAATAAAGTGAATAATACAGTTATTTCTAAGCTAGTAAGCGCAAATTCTTAGAGATGCAGAGAAGTTTCATAGGGCAGTGAGAGCCTGTGGTTAACACCTGCAGGCTTTATCTGTCGTTCATGCGGTGGCTCTCACTGCCAGCTGACAACGTTGTCTGTCAGTGCAATTCTCAGTAACAGGAAGGAGCATAACTTCTATCTCAATTAAACCAGAAGCTTTGCGTTCCTTGCATTGATATTTTCATGCAAGTTATAATTGATTTATCAACGATATCCTAAGTTTATTTCCAGTGGATGATACATTGGTATCACAGGATGGGGTCAGGTCGGAAAACTTAACTGTCTTTATTTTTCTGAGAAAAACGTGCATCACAACAGAACAAGCTCTGCACCTTACGGTCCCCTCTATTGCTCCAAGTTCCTGGAGTGCAGAAGTGGTGCAAAACTCCAGATAGACCCTTATATTTAGTTTAATTTTCACAGTAGCAGCCAGCAGCCTGCTCAGCATTTTTAAATGTAATCATTTATTTTAGACCACAGTTGGCTATCTGTGGCCTTATCACTCTCATCATGTTGACAGTATATCTGTTTTAAATCTCACCCACATGTTCTTTGCAACATGTTACCTGGTTGACTGGCTGTTGGGTGACATTAAAAGAGGTGACAGCTTCTCACCGGTTGCACGACTTGCTCATGTACGGCTGTTGTCCTCTGCTGTCTCGGGGTGCAGAGCAACGCGGCCGTGGTTTTGGAAGGAGGGATGGCTGAGCAGCTGCCACGTGATGGTTTTGGCAGGTTTGTGCTGTGACACGAGAGTAGGCTCCCAAGACATGTCACTCTGTACTACCAAAAGCTTACTCTCCTGCCAAGTAAGACATTAAGATCCAGAATGGATCCAGAACGGTGTTCAGGCACCTCAGCTGGGTGCACATTTAAACCTTCTTCACTTAATAAAGATCCCTAGTGCCAAGGCCTATTTTGGGGTTGGTGTCTAACGGAGCTTTGCAGAGATTTTGCGTTTTTTCTTTCCAGTGCAGCCAAGTCCTCAGGGCACTCACCCAGAAAGTGGGAGAGCTGGATTCACCACCTTCCTCAGCCAGTGAGGGGTTCAAAGCCGCATTTCCAATGCTTGGGGACATGCCCCAGTCCTCGAACTGGGTGGAGAAAACCACCACCGTACTTTGGAACCTGCAGCCGAAAAGCCTGAGGGAGGTGGAAGAGGAGCCTAATCCTGTAGCCCCGCATGTAGGAGCACACACGGGAGGGAGGAAAAGATGGCAGCTGCCTGCATTGTTTCCTCTAGTATAAATATTTCCACTAATATAAAGTGTACAAGCAAGATTAAAAGGTCTTCGAGAGCAGACGGAGCCGTCTCTGAGAGCCCAGTGGGTGAACCCCAGAGGTTTTGCAGCCGGTGAGAGTGGGGCAGCAGCTCCAGGCAGAGCCCCGCTGCTCCGGGTGGGAAGAAGGGAGGAGTGATTCAGGCTTGGAGCAGGCACCTCAAGAATGGCACAAAGCAAAGGAGGGGAACGGCTTGAAGAGAGCTGCTCCCCCTGACCTTATTTTATTACCCTCTTTTTCTGGTTTTAGCTATAGGTGTCCCCACTTCTATGCTGCTGTGACAAGCATTTCAGAATTATCTTTAGTATAAATGCAAAAGTAATCCCACTGAAAGCAGTGTAGCTACTCAAATGCTTAAAATTAAGCATATAATTATATTCCTGAATCAAGGCTTTAATAAGTTAATTAAATTTCATAATTATAATGATTTTTATAAAGGCAGCATCCTCATTTGCTGGTGCTAACTGCAAATGTGGGAAAATTAAAGAAGGAACAAATTTTCTAACCTAAGTAATTAAGGAGTTATGGTTTTAATAGGAAAAAGTTTTTAATGGAAACACTGTTTGAAATTTACTCAGTAATTATTTTAAATAATTCTTGGGTGTATTAGTCTTTTCCTCCCCTTTTTGTTTTTGATACCACCATAATGAAGAGAATAAAATCATATTTAACTTAGAATCATGCCTTCCATATATGTTCCAATTGTTCCTATTATTAGAGCTGACGGAGATAAAGTGACATCTGAAGTGTATATACAGTATATACAAAAGAGTCTCCAAGATAAAGATTCTGTGATCCTTAAATACTTTCCAAATGTCTCTGAAGGGATTTAACCTCAGTAAAGAAATTTGACAGAGAAAAGCAATTTCTGATTACACAGATTTCTTTTTGCCATTTAACAGGGTTTAAATTGAATCACTGACCTAAAATGCTCGTTTTGAAAATGACTTCTAAAAAAAATTTCAAAGTTGTTGATGCTTTCAGTTTTTGTTCTCTGAAGACAGCTGAATGACACAAAAATGTATCTTGCATTGTCTTCTTGTTCTAAATAATCCCTTTTAGTAGGATTAGTCACAGTATTAAATTAAGAGAAGGAGCAATTAATTATATTCTTATGAAATGAAGAAGAGAAGAATCTTTGAAATGTTCTCCTTTCCCTCCTCACCCCCTGCCTTTGAAATCTAAAATTGCATTATGTATTTTTCAGTTACGGAAAATCTTACAGTCTTCAATTTAAACAAAAGTGGTGGGAATGAGCAGTACATGGCACAAAATTCATTTGGATTGACTTTCAGTAAGTGCGAGGGGAATGTATGGCCAAAATGAAAAGGAATGCTTGATTTATAACAACTGTTAATCCATGAAACAAGGCCTTGCTGCTGCAAAGAGCTGTCAGGGGTTTTGGACAAGCATCTGTGCTCACCCCAAACAAATATTTTTGTGCTTAGATTTCTTTTTTGCAATGGTTCGTTTGGATGTTTAAAAATTTGAATGTGGTCCTACTTGTCCTCATCACCATGGCATGGTGTTGGTTAGTATGATAATGATATAATGTTCATTAAAGCCCTTTTTTATAGTGAACTTAAGGGTTTTTTTCTAGCTTTTGTTACAAGGGTTGCATAACAGCTAAAAAGCTATGAATATTCTTCTGTGGAAAAAAGCGTGAGGATAAACTTCTGGAAGAAATGATAGTAGGCAGACAGCTACAGAGGAGAGCAGTGTAATAATAAGGATGTATAGGTAACTCTCTGATAAACTTGGGGAAAATGACCACAGATTATTAAGAGAGATTGCGAGGGCTGTGAGGGCGGAAAACACAATATCGAGAAACCGCAATTATCCATATGTAGGTTGTGTAAATGATACACAAGGGCATGGAGCCTCTTGGAAAGATTAATCTGAGAACCCACAAAAGGGAAACAACTCTTATTAGTCTGAAACAGTGCATCAGGCCCACATCAATAAGTAATTGCGCACGAACCACGTTATCTCACTGCCTGTAATGTGACCGTAATCGAACCTCCTGCTAGGAACAAAAATGCTGTAAAAAATCCACTGCATAAATGTTTACTACCAGAAAGGAACAAACTCTTAAGGACAATTGAAAGGGAAAGCCAGAAGGGTGAAACACTAGCAGACGAGTGTGGAAAGTGCGGAAAGACTCAATGTTGAATGCTTAGTGTAGGTGTATGGCACCTGTAAAAAGGCCGCCATTCAACAAATTCCTATATATAATTTATAATTACAAATGAAATGAATAGGCTAGTGATAAAGTTTGCTGGTGACACAGAGTTAATTCAGTTTTGCAAAGAGTTGCAAAAGAAGTCTCATGTGAAACTAATGACTGGGTGCAAAATTGCAGAAACTTACTTGTGGATAAATGCTAGGTAACGTGCATAGAAAAAAACAAGTAAGTGTACAGGCACAGTGGTACCTTCTGGTCAGGAAAGAGATACTGAAGTCATTATCAGACTCCTTTTCAATGCCCTGAAAAATATTAGCTAACTGTTCAAACCTGGTCAAAAAAGTATTCAAACATTAAAAATGAAAATGAAAATCCAGAAGAGTGGTAGAGGATAAATACCTGGTGCATCCATATCTTGAATACTGCATGTAATTCAGGTTTTCTCCATCACCGGAAGGAGACAGATAAACTAGTAAATGTCCTTATAATGATCAAAGGTACAAATTGTTTATGTATGAGGATAGATTAGCAGGCTAGGCTCTTCACCAAAGAAAAAAGAGGATCATCATAAAAGTATCATTAAAGAAGTGTATACATCATACTGCTCCTGAGGCAGAGGGGGATAGCATCCTGAACCCCACGAATGGTATTAAATTAGTGAATAGGGAATAAATTTCTGGGGTTTCTAACAGGAGAACCACAGGGAAAGATTTAAAAGAGAAGGAACCGTTTTTCTAAAAAATAGATAGTTAAATTGAAGATTCCTTTGACATGTGCGTTTGTGTAATCAGAAGTACAAATGAGTCAAGAAAGTATCCGTGAAGGACAGATCCATCACTGGCTATTAGATACAAGCTCTGGCCTGTGGCTGAGGAAGCTCTCAGGCTGCCGACCGCAGGGGGCGAGGGGAGAGAGCATCACAGTTCTTCCTTTCTTTCTTTCCCAAACATCCAGTGCTGGCTGCTGCCACAGCCCCGCGCTGGAGGGATGTTTGCTTCGACCCAGGATGAGCTTCCTCTGCCCTGGTATTGTTTTCACCACCTGCAAGCTTCTGTATTTATTGTCATTTAGGACAAAACTAATTTTCATTTAAAGTACCAGTCATTATGACAAATGCACTTTCAAGCATCTGGACCCTTGTTTTATAGTGTTTGGATGGTGGGAAATCACCTTAAAATGTGTTGAGCAGCTGGTGAAAGATTGTTCTAGGGGTGTAGCACGGAAAGACTCCAGGGAGACCTTATTGCGGTCTTTCAGTGCTTAAAGGGGGCTTGTAAGAAAAATGGAGAGAGACTTTTTACCAGGGCGTGTAGTGACAGGGCAGGGACAATGGTTTTAAACTGAAAGAAGGTAGATTTAGATTAGATATTAGGAAGAAATTCTTTATTGTGAGGGTGGTGAGGCGCTGGAACAGGTTGCCCAGAGGAGTAGTGGATGCCCCATCCCTGGAAGTGTTCAAGGCCAGGCTGGATGGGGCTTTGACAGACCAATCTAGTGGAATGCGTCCCTGCCCATGGCAAGGGGGTGGGACGAGATGATCTTTGAAGGTCCCTTCCAACCCAAACCATCCTGTGGTTTTATGAACTATAGCTCCCAGTGCCATCTACTCGTCAGTATGAGGGGAGCTGCAGGAGAAGATGATTTGAACCATGCCCACCGGAGGGGAGGGAAGCAGGCTGACGGCGCTGCTGGGCTGCAGTCAGGCCCTCGGTGAGTGTTTGTGCCTCACTACCACCTAGCATGAGCTGCTCCATCTCTGAAACGGCACCTTTCCTGCACAGTACAGATAGTTCAGTTTAAACCTAGTTTCAACAAACAAGGAATTTAATGTCAAGAAAAAGAAAGAAAATATTTTTTATAAGCTGCCTGTGAATGTGTCTGCTTGGTGATCTTGGATCCTGACAGGTTTGGCTTTGATTAAAGACAATTATTTGCAATAATTTGCGTGATAATCTGTGATTTCAGGATAGTGTGGCGTTGCCCCATGCAGATGCTCTGTTTCCTTGAGTTGCGCATTTTTAAATGGAATACATCACCCATAGCTTTTAAAATTATCTGACAAATTTATCTTGACAACACTGAAGTTTTGCTCAGCGTGAGGTTTTATTAATATGCTGTAATTTCTTAAATGATACTTGATGCTTTTTTAATTAAAAAGGCCGTAGTGTTTCAGTGTCAACGTCTCAACTAGTGCTAGAAGACCTGAGCTTTTGGAATTGATTTCTGTTCATCTCAAACAAGTGAAACCTACAGGCAGAGCAGCTGAATAACTAAATGTTAAAAGACCCTACTCTTCAAAGCCTGCCTTTTGATCCTCACACTGCTGCCGAGGCTCTGAGTGCATCATTCATTGCAGGGAGAGTGTTTTCCTATCTCAGCTGGATTGCATACTGTTATTCTTTTAATTGTAAAGTGTCTCTTTCTCTGAGGCAAAATTATTCTGGTGTCGAATGGCCGCTCTGACAGACACAGAGAGGCTGCAGATACAGAGCTTCTGCTAGCATTTTCTGTACTTTCCAGAAAGAATCGAAAGCTCGCAGCTTTTTTTTTTTTTCCTTGAAATTTCTGTTATTTTTCTGTGGAAAACACCTCAGCAGCTTAAGCAAAAACTGGTTTATCTTTGTATCCTGAACTGGTATGTCTAGAAATATGTGCCCAAACTGGCACAGGCATTTTCACTGAGGAAAATATACGGTTGGATAAATATCACTAATTCTATTGCTTTTCATTTTCAGCATCTTTAATACATGCCCTTTCCTTTCCAGCACTGTTCCAGGATTGTTTTCTATTCCTATTTCTCATGTAACATTCATTTATGTAGCTGAAACTTTGCTGAAGTCCCTACTGTTCACCAAGACCTGATCAACCTTGACGGCTGTTGTGAATTGCTCTAGAGCGGTGCAGTCTGAGAGCAGGAGCCAGCCTGCAGAGCTGGCGTTTGGCAAATTCCTCCCAAATCTGGAGACCAATTGCCCTTTTTGGGGCAAAAAAATTTTATTGAAATGAGACTCAAATTTAAACTCAGTTCTGACTGAAGCGAAGCTGTGCTTCTTGAGTTTCGCCATCGTAAGGATGAGGTGTTCTCCACGTCACACGGGTTTGTGTGCTGGTGGGGGTTATCAAGCAAGCATGGGATTACCTAATTATTTGGTTTTGTGATATATGCTTGCTAATGGCAGAAGCAGACAAATCCTAATTTCACCCATATTTAAATCACCCATGATTTAAATCTATCCCAGGCTGATAGCGACGGTTCATTTTTTCTGCTCTGTTACTGACATCTGTCCATAACGGAGGAGAAATAGGCAGGCAGTTTTAACCTAGTCCTTTTTTAATGGGTATCGTCAGCAGGATCACTAGCACGGCTGTTGCAAGCACCATGTATGGCCTCGGTCTTTCAGCAGTGTTTTTTTTCAGGCTGCAGATGAGCATTAGGTGAGGGCAAAAAAGGGCCAGGATGCTTTGCCACCAACCAAATGATAACCTTTCCTTGAGAAAACAAGACTATAGTGTTGTTCATTGCCAATCTGAAAGATGTCACTTGCTTCAACATTTCCAAATTCTGCCGTGTTTTTAAAATAAGTCACTGTGTTATGAACTCTTTAGAGTTAGAGATAGTACAATGTTGGAGATGTTAGAGAGAGTACAATAACACATAGCACAATGGAAGATAAATGATGTATTCCTGTGGTGCAAACCACCGGCTGCCAGTGTGTCAGAGCCAGTCCTTGTCCTTATACTCTGTATTCATTAGTGCCTCGAGGGATACTTATTCACCTTATCTGTTCTGTTCTAGTGATTCACCATTTTTCAACGGAAGAGAGGCGCATGCGAGCAATAAAAGAGATGGCTCGCATCTTGAGAGTAGGAGGCCAGATAATGATATATGTGTGGGCAATGGAGCAAAAACGGAGAAGATTTGAAAAGCAAGATGTCTTTGTTCCCTGGAATCCTTCACCTCCTTCCTGCTCCTCGGGTGAGCCTTGCTCACGTGGAGTACAAAAATCAATTCTTCACAAGGACAAAGAGATGGCTTTGAACCAGCCCTGTCACAAGCTGGATGGGACTTCAGAGGTACACAGGACAGCAAGGAGCTCATCCTGTGGAGGGGAGAAAAAAGCACCGTGCATGGCGTTAGAGAAATCGCTGAGACGGTCTCTGTTCTCAAGATCACTTGACTCGGTATTAGATGTGGGTGATCAGTGGCACCAAGAAGAGCTCATTAGATACCGCAATTACGCTGTTCAGCTGAATGAATTAAACAGAGGAAAAAAAGTCGGAAAAAACAGAGAGCATGGCTTTCTGAAACGCGCTTCTGACTTTTTTCTACATTGCAAACCAAGTTTTGAAAATACAACAGCTTTTGAAGTGGCTGTTAAACCTGTGCTGCCCATGTCACGCTGCTCGAAGGCTCTCAGAAGTTGCTATTCAGAATTAGGGCAAGCAACTATACAGCTCCCTATGGCTGCAGAGAGTCTTCACGATCGCCGCGGAGTGTGTTTACCTGACCTGATTTCACATCAGAAAGAATTAGCTGTCAGACAACAACTTAAAATAGACCATCACCCAAAAGAAGGAGCTTTCTGCCAACCTCGGAACGAAAGGAGAACGGGCTCTTCTCTGCAGAAAGCAGTCAATGAGTGCGCCCTGGCCACGCAGAGCGGGCAGCAGACGGGTCCTGGTGGGGCCTGGCTGAGATACTACCATGTTTTTAAAGAAGGGGAGCTGGCTGGGCTGATAGAGCGTCATATTCCTGAGCTACATATTACTCATTCATACTTTGACCACGCCAATTGGTGCGTGATCGCGGAAAAGACTGAAGTGTGGAAGATATAGGGGAAATTTCCTTATTGAAATGCGCAAAGAATACTTAGGGGCTTTCTTCCTTTTGAAAGCTCAGGGCCTTTGAAAAATCTTTGCTGAAGCTTTTTATAGCCTTGGGTTTGTTTTGGGGGAGAGGGGATTGTATGAGGAGGAGACTGCTTTGAAACTCTCAGGTTCTGTGACTTTGTTTTCTTGTTCTTAAAATACATCTCTGTTGAATATTTTTTTTTTCTAGAGTTGTTATTCCAGACTGAGCACATTTTAGCACAGTGATCCCTTTTCATAAACAGCTGCCAGCTGTGTTTTGTTGCTTGAAAACAGGTAAAATACAGTTGGAAGGTGATTGTTGGATTATTTTTTACGTGTGCATTAAAAGTCTTTGTTACTCATTTATTACTATATAATCATTCATGTCAGCTTTTTATTTTAAAATTTATTGTACTCTGCCACTTGATGTAACATAATGCGGGAAGTAACTGAAAGATGCACTATTTTATTGCGGTTCGCTTTGTCAGCCTGTACGATACTTCCAGTCATACGAGACAGAGAGTCTTTTATGAGAATGACTAGGTGTGTAGAGCCCTCATGGCAAAGGCAGTAACTCATGACACTGTCATAGTCTAGAGATCTTTTTCATTGCCTTGTAGCAGTCACAGCCAAGAAAGCAAAGAGATATTTGCCTCCATATATGCCGCTATATGACCCCTCAAAAAATTAGTTTTAAAAATTAGCTTGACATGTATGTTTAAGGATACAGCATATATAAATATGATAAACCGGCTTAAGGATTGCTCTTTCTCCCTGTCAGCAAAACTAGGAGGAGTCAGAAGGATTTAATAGCTCATTTAAATCTGTACTGTGAATGAGCATAGGACAGAAAAGTGGTCCAGTAACCACTAGTCAACTGAGAAAATATTTATTGACATCAGCATGCAATACTAACGCTTTTATCTACAGACTTGCCTTTTGCAAAGAAGATCAGATTCATTATCCAGTTCTTATAGATAAAGAAACGGAGGTAAATAACTTTGCTTAAGGTTGCAATGTAGAGTAAATATTTGAAAGAAAAACAAACAGAAATCCCAAACAACACCGCTGCTTTGCTGATGATTGTTTATGTGCTGGGGAGGTCTATCCATGGTTTTACTTCCTGCCTTTGTTTCTGTGGATTTGTGAATCAGCAAGGCAGAGATCAAACTTGTTTCCTGAGAAATAAGCCCCTGCATGTTCTTTACATGTCTGTCAGTAGGAGAAGTGTATCATGTTTTCCAACGTAGCATGGCACCGTACCGTAATCTGAGTTTTTTAATGCAGCTTTAATTCAATTTGGATATAATATCTATAATCACATTTCCTTCACTTCCTCCCATGGAGTTCACGTCAGCGGTATCATAGTACATCTTGTATTTTCAGGTGGAAAATCTAGAGGGGCTAATCAGTCTTCTCCATCTGTAATGACTGCCTCTGCAGTGCTCCTTTTTTTCCCCTAAACGTTAGCACCGTTGGGCAAGTGCAGAAAATAATTTTCAGTCACAAAATGTTGCTGCTGTTTGGCCCTGACGACACCGTTCCCTTCATTTTGTACACTTTTGTCTATTGCCAGAAGGACTCGACAGCATCTCCCTATTTTTCAATGCAGCTTCAGGTTGCATGAAGCAGCAGCGGCGGCAGCACATGTCAGCTCTGGGCCTCTCCATCATGTCCTGCTCCTACTGCTCAACAGGCTGTTAACCCACACACGCACCAGAGAAATGCCTTTGATCATAGCTGCCGGCCCTTGCCCTCAAGCACGCCTGATGTTTATTTTTCCTGGAAATGAACACGGGTATTTTACCTGAACCTGACTCCTCTTGGAAGAGTTTCGCCTGCTCCAGCATTCCCTGAAGGAAAGGTGCGTGTCATCTCCAGTTCTTCCCTAGGGTGCAATGAGCCACCGCTAGCTTTCTCCTGACGCTGATACCCCCGTCTGCCTGCTCCAGGTCAGATGTTCCCAAACAAGATCCGTGTCACAGAGACAGCACTCGCCTAACTGAAAGGAATGTTTATCTCAGGACAACTGTCAGTGTCTCTAAAAGCAAACCTCCCCTTCAACAAGGAGTCAATGTCCTTGTTTTGAATGAGACAAACTACAGAGGCCCATTTCTTGTGTAGCAAAGTGCTGCCTAAGGCATGGGCTAGACCTGCTTCCGCACGGGATGGCTTCCACTCACGATGGTTGCCTCTGGAGGGGGCTGAGTGCTTCCTGGGATCAGAATAGATTCAGCTTCTTGCAAATGACGCCACCCCAGGACAAGGCCCTGACTATGCAGGGAAAGAAAGCAAAAACGTGGCTTTGGTTGGAAGGATCATGTATTAATGCTTCCTCACATTTATGCATGTCACAAATGTTATAAAGCCATAAGCTCTATTTGAAATTCTCATTTTGATCAGGATGCTAGTAGCAAAACCAGGACTGAGTTCATTTCTTCATTTCTACATCACTGTCTGCATTTGTAGTCCTCAGGGTAGGCGCTACCTTGCACCAAGGGATATAGCAGGGAAATGCTTTGCATTCCCGAGCAGTGCTTGGTCCTAATTTCTTTTCCTCTTGTGCTCTTTGCTGTTCTGAGCTGGATTTTAGAATAGAAAGGTACAATTTTTCTGGCCTCATTTAGGCATCTAGAGTGTAGAACTGTATGTAAGTCTACCTTTGTGCCCCGTATTGCCTGTGGAGTTAATGGCAATAGCCCCTTTAGAGGATGAACCATGAAATACACCTTGAGGAGCTGTTGGGATTAGAGAGCTCATGTTCAGCACCTGCTCATCTCTTTCCATTGCTTGTGGAAGGAGAGGAGCTCAGCCTTAAACACTGATTCTTGGATGCTTCAGTTGGGAGAGATGGATCCTACCTAGGAATCTGTTAAGTTCTGAGGATGGAAATAAGGAGCACGAACAACAGTAAAATCGGAAAGATTCATCCCCGACTCCATCTTTTGGCCAAGCAGTGCTGCCTACGTATCCCTATTTTGTAGGGACCATGTGGAAAAAATCATTGTTAAGCTGGGGGAAAAAAAAAAAAAGACAGAAAGCATCAGCCCAGCAGCCTAGCTCAGCTCTTCCTTACAGCATCTGCCACTCTGAATTTATGGTCATTTGAGGCCTCACCTGTCCAAGGGACACTTTCGGAAAAGCTTCCAATGTCTGACACTATGTCTGGTCTACCAATGATGATCACCTTTGCAGACACTAATATTAATAAAGCAAATGTCTTCTCGCTTTTTCTGATTTGCAAGTCACTAAAAATCCCCCAATTCTCAATTTTCTCCACAAACGTTTTCTGTGCTGTTCCTAATTTACTTTGTGAACCCCTGGGAAATCGTCCACAGTCATTCCCGGATCCACGAGCACAGCTTGGGGTCTTCTCTTCTGTGCTTGCCACGTGAAGCACTGTCACATCGAGCCCCACGCAGCCCACGTGAAGCTGGCACGGTCGGTATCTGCAGCCAGCGCTGCTCACATCACTAGAGCTGAGACTCTGTGAGGGGAGCACTGTTTATCCTCCTTTGGCGTAAACAGGTTTGACGAGTGTGAGTCTGTCATCGAAGATTTTTGCCCACTGGGTAAATGTCTTTCTTCTAATTGTCTGCTAATTGGCAAACAGCTAATCCCACTTATTATCAAAATTCTTTCTCCAGAGAAAACTCAGCCAAGAGTTTCATAAATCCTTTTCCCTCATCCTTTTTAATTTTAAAAATTGTTCCAAGTATCATTTGGTAGCTATCACCTAAGGAGGTGTTCTCTTTGAGTTAATCAGCTCCTGCAAGGTTATCTGTGATCTATTTGAAAGTGCCTTAGCCAGCATCTTGCCTTCTGTCTTAATTAGTAATTACTGGCCTAAAATTGTCACTTACCATAGGCATTTGTACTGACCTCTCAAATTAAGAGCACCCATGAAATTAAAAGTGGAAGAAGCCTATTGGGTCATTTATTCTATCCTCCAAAGTGCATTTATTATTCATGGTGTGTGGCAGGGAACCCAAGTGTAGGGTATGATTGAGAACACCGCAGTTAACTCGTCTTTGAAATGTAAATACAATTAATGAGTATACCTGCCTTCCCTCAGGATCTGTCCTTGTCTGCTTTGTCATTCTCACTTCTTTCTTTCTTCTCTTTGGTGGGGATCCTGATTTCCTTTCCTTCCTTCTCACTCAAGACTGAAAACAACATTTTGCAGAAGGTTTCCAAGTGGTAAAAAGCACAGAAAACGTTCCATGCGTTTCTCAAAACACGTGCTTTACTAGCATGCCTTCCAGATCTCATTGTGACCAGGACTCTGCGAAGTGTCGCCTTCATAATCTGGCACAACAAATCATTTGACATGAACATACTCTTGCAAGTTTAAAAAAGAACACCAGCTTGCTCGCAGTGAAAGCCCACATTGGCAACATTTAGCTATAGTGGAACTGTGCCATTCACTGGCTGTCACAGGCTTTCAACTAAAAGCATCACATTTAATAAAGCAAAGTAAGTTGTCCCAGGCAAAACCAAGAACAATTCTTTGGGGAAACACTGTATCAGCCAAGACAGGGAGCAGGACAGTAGGGCTCCATCTGTCCGTCTTCAATTGCCCCATACCCAAACTCTGCTCTTTATAACTGTATACGGTGGCTTGAAGAGGTTACAAATACTCAAGAAAAGTATTTTAACAGTAAGCCTTGCCAGAGTTGGCATAGAGCCTTTGTGGGAACCTGAAATGAAAAGGCACCTTCTACAAAACCAGTCTGGCTAGTAAAATGCAAGGGCGGTGGCCCTTCAAATGAATGGTTGGGTTGGAAAGGCAGGGACAACATCAAACAGATCAGCCACAGATATACAATAGAAATTAGTTCCATCATGGAGGAGGCAGAATTTTGACAGCTATTTTTAACCTCTAACTTCCCTCATAAATGTATTGCTAGATAACAGTAAAATGCATCAATAAGTATATTAAAATAAATCTATCAATTTGTAACAAAATGAATCACCCTAGTTTAAATCTCTTCAGATGGAGCAAGTGCAGAATCCAGCTCTCCCACTCCTGGTTGAGTGGTCCAGCCTTCGGAAAAGCAGGAGCCTGGCTCACCTCCTACAAGGGATATTTGTAGCTCCAGGCCTAGGGAGATGGTTCCCAAGCAGAGAGACATCTCCCTCACAGCTGTCCTTCATGTGTCTAAAGCTCCCCCTGCCTTGTCTTCATGCTTTCTGGTAGCTGACCTCCTCTACCTGTCCCCAGCCACTCTCAAACCAGCTCCTGCTGTTTCCACCCACCATTCTTCTTGGAAATCAATTTCAGGCATTTCAGCTTCCTTTGCAAACCAGGTGAGAAGGGGACCTGAAGAGAAGGAGAAATCTCAAGGGCAGCACATGGTGCAAAGGGACCCTGGGCAGAAGACGGCATAAACAATGTGGAGCTAGGAACCTGCACTCCAGCGGTTATCATGGCATGAGATTACTTTGGGAATAACACTGAGAAGTCTGTGTAGAAAAATGATATTAATTGATTAACTTCTGTGAGATGGTCCCTGAGAAAGGGTTAAAAGTAACCGCAGGACTTCCATGGTTCTAAGAAGTTGTAATTTTGATTAAGAGCTGAAAGTCACCTAAAGAACTGTCAGGGACATATTCCTGATAAAGTACCTCATTGTCCCAAAGGCAAAGGTTTCCCTTGATACAGCAAAACAGATATTCCTCCAAGCTGTGGGTACTCCTGTCTTGCCGAGCCACCCACACACACTGCTACTGGACCACTAGTGATTTTGATGGAGCATTCTGGCGTGGCCGCGAGGCTGCTCCCAGCACTGCATTACTGCAGGGAAGCAGAGGACAGCAACCTTAGCTGTTGCCCAGCATTTTAGGTGATATCTCATAGCGTCTTGTTCCTGAGACAGGCTCCGTAGTGATAGACGGACACCTACTCCATGTCCATGGAGAAGGGTGAAGATCAGCTCCAAGAAGGTTCCAGGACAGAGGTGGAGATGGGTGCCCCAGCACCTCTGCTAGGAGAAATGCAGATGGAGCAGTGGTGTCAGGGGTGAAGTTACGTGCTTCAGGCTCCTTCTGCTTGTATTGTCTCACTCTTGTTTAAGAGATGCCAAATCCATCCCCACTGAAATACCACCGAACACTCAAAGGATTGGGACAGTATTTACTAGCTGCAGGATTGCTGAAACAGAGTATACAATTTCTTCCAGAAGTTCAGTGCATACACTGTACACAACTAGAGAAGAAAATCTGTTATAGGAATGTTTAACTGCTAATAGGCTCATTTTTCAGACAAGCAAAGCATCCACTGCTTTTTTTAAAAAAAAAAATCCTGGGTTAGGCCCCAGTTGTCCTAGTTAATTTGGACTGAAAATAATCTCAATTTTGATGACAGAGAAAATTCCGATTCAATTCCTCAATGTATTGAAGTTAATGGGAAACTCTTTTAATCTTGGTCATTTTGTGATGTGACCTGCAACTTGCCAGACATACTATTGATTAGCCTGCAGGGCACATTCGACAATAGAGGTTAATTTCTTTTGCATGCGTACGTATTTACATTCCTTCCCTCCTTGTGAAATATAAAGATCAAGAAAAGTATTTTGCCCTTCAAGGAGGAGAAGCACATTTCACTGTCACATTAAGACAACTTTGGTTTAGCAGACTACAACTCTGGGGTTTGGTTTGGGTCATTGATTGAAATCCAATGCAACAAATTCATACAGCACTAATTGTTAGCGCAGGCAAAAAAATGTTAAGCAAGAAGGATTAAAGGCTGCTCAGGCGTAGCAGAGCTCTTTCCAACAAGACAAATTACAGCTATTATTTTATATCAATGAACTGTAATAATCTTGAATTCCCTGCACTGGAAGGAAAAATTGTGATAATGAACTCTTCTCTTATCTACCTTACCTTCTAGCCTGAGATAATCTCTCTTTGGTAGAGAAGGGGACATTCCTCATGTCAGCTTTGCTCGTATGAATTTATTTAGCAAAATACATTTTAAAAATTGTCTTCCAATCAAACAATATGTTTATTAGGATTAACGCTCAAGTAGAGTTGTTTACCATGGATGTCTAAAAATAATGTGACTTCAAAAATATAACGCTTTGACTTCAGAAATACAGGTTGGGCGGAGAATGGCTTGACAGCAGCCCTGAGGAGAAGGACTTTGGGGTGCTGGTGGACGAGAAGCTCAACATGAACAGGCAATGTGTGCTTGCAGCCCAGAAAGCCAACCACATCCTGGGCTGCATCAAAAGAAGCGTGGCCAGCAGGTCAAGGGAGGTGATTCTACCCCTCTACTCCGCTCTGGTGAGACCCCACCTGGAGTACTGCATCCAGATCTGGAGTCCTCAGCACAAGAAGGACATGGACCTGTTGGAACAGGTCCAGTGGAGGGCCACAAAGATGATCAATGGGCTGGAGTACCTCTGCTATGAAGACAGGCTGAGAGAGTTGGGGTTGTTCAGCCTGGAGAAGAGAAGGCTCCAGGGAGACCTTATAGCCACCTTCCAGTATCTAAAGGGGGCCTACAGGAGAGATGGGGAGGGACTCTTTATCAGGGAGTGTAATGATAGGACACAGGATAAGGGTTTTAAACTGAAAGAGGGGAGATTTAGATTAGATATTAGGAAGAAATGCTTTACTCTGAGGGTGGTGAGACACTGGAACATGTTGCCCAGAGAAGCTGTGGCTGCCCCATCCCTGGAAGTGTTCAAGGCCAGGCTGGATGAGGCTTTGAGCAGCCTGGTCTAGTGGGAGGTGTGCCTGCCCATGGCAACGGGTTGGAACTGGATGATCTTTAAGGTCCCTTCCAGGCCGAACCATTCTGTGATTCTGTGTGATTCTGTGAAGAAAGCCTGAATGCACAACTTGCCCTTTGCACGGCTGATCTTTGCAGAGCAGAGAAAGTTTTAACTGAAGTGGTTGCTGTCTTTCGTTTCTTGCTCATTTTTTTCAAAAATGGGTTTCACCTCTGGCTTTCTGCGCTAGCATGAAGCCGTCTCCTCTGCAACCTCTTAGACTTATTCAGTGCTGGAGTCCCACCTGGGTGGGAGCAGCCTGGAGTTTTCATTTTGAACTCGTGGGAGGTGACGCCGGATGAAAGCAGGGGTAATCCTCTCAGCATGCAGTTCGGAAGCAATTCTGAGCAGGCCTCAAAAGATGAAATCAGCTGAAGAAATGGATCATCTAGAGGTTGGTCCTGGGCTATTCAGTGTTTAAAAGCCTGTCTACGCTGCCTCTCCCACTTGATCCGTGAAGCAGGCATGCGGCGCTCAGCATAGGTCCGGCACAGTACCCACCCCAGAGACCCTTCCTTACCAGGCTAGGGTTCTGCTTTTCTGGTAAAAGGCTTACATGGTAGCCTCATGAGGAGAAAAAATGGCAGAAAATGCCTTTTTTTTTTTCTGACAACCACCTGCTCATACATTCCCATCAGCCCCATTTGCCAGTGGGATGGGGGTTGCTGGTCCTTTCTTCCTCCAGCACAGCCCAGGCCCTCAGTTCTGCACCATGTTGCCTTTAATGCTACAGCTACCCAAAAGGGAGGGGAGGCGGCATCCAAGGCGGATAGCCTCTAAAATATTCCCAAAAAACACAACACTTTTTGATCATTATCACAGAATCTCTCAGGTTGGAAGGGATCCATAAGGATCATCAAGTCCAACTCCCTGCTGCTCGCAGGACCACCTAAAACTAAACCATGTGACTAAGAGCATTGTCCAGATGCTCCTTGAACTCCGCCAGGCTTGGTGCCGTGACCACTTCCCTGGGGAGTCCGTTATGGATACTAAGGTAAAATTGCCTTAAAAAGTACTGTAGGAAGGAAAAACATGTACAGAGACTTAGGAGATACTGTTCCTGTGTGTTTAAATTTGTGCGTGACTGGAAGACAAAGAGGCAGGAGTCAGATCAGCGGGGGGAAACGCTGGCTTTTGGGAACAGTGACAGCCCTTTCCGTGGTCATTATCCCATTTTTCCATCCTTGCCTACTCTTGATTCATCCCAGGTAGAACATGATAAAAATGAAACTTCAAGAAGAGAGAGCAGAACGCTTACAGAGATTCATGTTAGGGTTTCAGTCTCCTAGGCAAAGCTGCTGAGATCTTTTGGAAACAGCAAACCGCTCCTCTGCCTCCTCCACCTGACAAACCTCCGGTCCAGCTCCTGCGTCTCCCCCCCGACAGCAACGCCGGCCCTGTGCATTTCAACTGAATTTCACAAATCCCTACATATATTCCTCTTCTCTCACAGTAGTTATTGGGGTTGGGTTGGTTTTTTTGGAAGTATTTCATCATCTTTTGACTCATCACATGCTGTACTTGTAGCAGGCCAATGGTAGTTTGTTCAGCTTTTAAAAATGAGTAGATAAGACTAGGCTCCTGAAAGAGTGGGCAATTTGTACATGCAGTAGTTATGTGCCCCCTCTACTATTCTTCTGCTCTTCTTTATAATGGATTTCAGTACTCATTTCCCCTATCACTGACTAATTTAATGGCTTTCCAGGATCTCTTGACAGTCAAGACACTCACACTCTGACAAGCTACCAGTGCTGCAGATTTAGGTGACAAGAGCAGATGGAAGGAAAAAAAAAAAAAAAAAAATCCATCTTCTAGACTTCCTCAGTTTTAAGGAGACCAGTTTTAAGGAGCATGAAACAGGCCAGCACCGTCTTACTGAGAATGCATCTGAGGCAGGCTGTGCACTAACACCACACATGGGATGGTCAAGTTCCCGAGAAGGGCAGTGACACTACCTTTTAAGGATTAATGCTGCCTTTTACAGATTTTAAAGGGATGAGTTAATAATAACTAGTTAGATTCTTTCTTTATCTGTTACTAGAGGGAGGGCCCTAGCTTCCAAAAACTGCCGTTATGCATAACTGGCTCTGACACAAAAACCCTAATACTAAACACTTCCCTGCTAAAAAAAGGAAAGGGCGGGGATGGGAATCAGTATTTGATTCACTTTAATATTTAAATACTATCCAGTAATAGCATAAATTAGCAGAGTGAAGTAACAAAGGGCATGAATGCAATCAATTTTAGGATAGCATAGTACATCGGCATAACATGTGAAAGACTTGCAGCATAAAGTAGCATAGGTGGCATTGGGTGGGTTATTATTTTGTGGGGTTGTTTTGGGGTGAGGTTTTTTTGGTTTTTGTTTTTGTTTTTTTTTTTTTTTTTTAAACTTCAGTGGCTCCCTTTAGCCTTACAATGGTGGGTGGGGTATATCCCACCTTTCTGAAAGACAGTCTACACAGCAAATGAAAGCACACCTAGGTAATCACAGACGGCGTAAAACACTAATTCAGCATTTCATTTGGTGTTCATATTTTTACAATTTATTTTGCCATTTTAAAAGTATCACATACCAATTTAAGAGGTGAAAGAATATTTGTTAAAAGTTAAAACCTTACCCTTGGTTAAACCCCAGTCAAACGAATAATCTTTACCTGAACGGCGTAACGGCACTATGTATGTTGAGGTGAACCCAGAAGCGTCAGACAGCAAGTGGACTTGCTTTATATAGGTATGTTCCTTCTAAACAAACGTTGTCAAACTGATTTACAAGCAACACAAAAATATTGCTCATCCACAACTTCAATGCAACTGCTTACAAACAACAGTTGGAAAACATTCTGTGTCATCACACCGCAGAAAACGGCGTGGCTAAAATAAAAGCCAGACAAACCGCGAGACACATAAATCAGGAGGCAGAACGTACATGGCCAAACTAGAACTTATCACAATGTGGAAAAAACATCTTTTGCTCACAGCCTTGCCCATGAGCAATCAAAAAGCAAGCATGCAGCACCCATGTTCCCTCTTCTTAATGTCAGCTTACAAATACTACAAAGCAACTAGGATCTTATACACCTTCCAAGGCAACTTCTTGTCTTTCTGAAAGGCTAATGTATTTTCTATAGACCTAAAGACGGATTTGAGGCTGTCAAACAATCCATCTGGTTTCTAAACCTGAACAAACATTGTTCTTTAGTTCACTGTGTCTTGTATTAATAGAAAATAAAATATCTGACTTTGAAGTAGATGCACATGCAATCAAGCATGGACAAGTAGACAACATTTGCAACACTCCTGGCATCATGACACAATATTCTGTGTACGACTTTGGGCAGAGTTAGAACATCATGTCATCTAGTCCATCCTCCATAAACTTCTTGTAAATTGCCATAAACTTTGCTACAAATGCTTCCAGGTGATAAATGGCTTTGCTGCCCAGTTGCAGGCGGTGTTCATAGAAGGCCGCCATCTGTGCAACTTCTCCTTTCAGTTGTCCATCACAGTTATTTAGAAGTTCTGTCAGGAGGCCCTAAAAGGGGAAAAAAACAGGACAGTATTTGAAAAATTAGCTATTTTTTTGTTAAGGGGATAACCTAATTTCTCTGAAAATAGCCAAGCTATGACTAGTAGTTCACTCATGGATCCAACAGAAGAGACAGTCAAGAATCATTACATCACCTATTTGACCAAACTAGACTCATGGAACCACGTCTCTTCAGAATTTTCTTTCAAGATAAATTCCTCATGTCAGAACAGATGTTACCTATTGCGTTCTTAGATGGGAAAAATATCATATACTGAAACTACTTATGCCTTAATAAAGAAAATAAGTTAACCTAATCTCTAAATGCTATAACCTCTACTGCATGCAGGCAAGTGGCATCTTTTACCAAGATAGCAAGTGTATTAAAATCACTTATTTCCTATCTTGACAGCATCAAGCACAAAGAGAAACAACATGAATCAATAACAAGGAAAGGGCTTATTTAAAGTTTAAGTATATCTGTTTACATTTACATACATATGTATGTGTAGACACACACAAGATACTTTACAAGAATACTTCAGTCATTGCAAAAACCAAAAATGCAGTATTCTGCATCCGAGACAGCAATAAAGTCATTGCAAATCTGTCTCTATTAAAACAGCCAGGATTAATTGAGAAGTATCTCTAGACCATTTTAAGGTTATGAAGAGGGAGTGGGCAGAGAAATCCACCTTTAGCCTGACAATGGCAGTCCTCCAACAGGGCAATGCAAGATCCACTTACCTACATAAGACAGGAAGGTTAAAGAAATCTAACTACCAAAACTGTCAGAAAGCAGAGATCAGTGTCAAAATAAATATATTATCTTGTAATTATGTCTGATGGCAAAGTCCACCTATGATAAGTTGCAAACATTGGCTTTAATCTTTCTTCTGCTCTAGTTTTCTTCAGTGTCCTTTCATCCTGCCTACAACAAAAACATGCATGTCCCGTTTGCTGTTTTTCCTCCCAAGATGACTTCTGTCTTTGAAGAGACCTGCTGATCCAGCATCCTTCAGCAAATCTCTCCATTAGGACATAGCAAATACTGAACTATAACAAAGTTCCAACTTTTACAAAAGAAAACAAACCATATCAAAATTAGCACATAAAATATGTCTATGCCTCAATACAGAAACTGGACTGAGAAGTCTTCAGGGGGACAAAGCATGTCCTCCTTTGTTTTCACTCAGCTACGATACTGCTGTTCTATGATCACAGAACAATTTTCAGTAAACCATTCAACAGATGTGTGAACAAGGAAGCCTACAACAAAAATAAACTACACATTCACATTTTCGGAATTAGAGAACAGAAGCTTCCTGCCCCCAAAATCTACACAACTCAAAAACATCATGTCTAAATATATTTAGGTATGAACCTAACTAAACAGTCCAGTATTGACCGAGGATCGCGCGAAGTGAATGCTATGTATCAGTGTTTGCAGGAACAAGGTCTTTAATTACTGCTTCAGAGCAATAACCTGGACTATTATAGTTACTCTACTGGAAGAAAAGTATCTTTTGGTCACTCACGTCTATTTGGAAAGGACACAGCTCTTCATCAATATTTGGATTATTTGCTATGTTTTTGTGTGTTTTTTTTTTTTTTTTTAAACTCAAAATGAGACTGTCATAGTGTTAATATTTATAACATCTTAAAAGCTACATAGCTGAATTACCTTCATTATGATCTCAGGAGGAATGCAGTGTGTCAGGAGTTCATAAAGCCGTCCACGGACCTCTAAGAGCCTGTTGGAAAGACACCACAAAATACCAGAAGTTTGTCCCCAAAGCATACTGATGTGTTTGCAGTATTTGTGAAATATGCTGCAGGGAAAAAAAAAAAGTCAACCTTGCAAAAAAAGTTTTTTTCTGTTTTTGGTTTTGTGTGGTATTTTAAACCCAAAAGCATTGCACAAACCAGTTTTAATTCATATGCTACATACCATTTTTTATTCTACCAGTAATATAAATTACATATACTCCAGTTACAATGGTCTCAGTTAATCTAGAAGCTAGAAGGCTATTAGAATTTGTCTCAGGCTTGACTCCCTTTAATTCCCCGTCATACCTAAATTATTATTCATGCTTAAGATTAGTGAGAAGACACCATAAAATTGATTAGAGCCAGAAGATTCATTTACACTGTTTTTCTGTGTTCATTGTTTACAAGAAGGGGTAAGGTGATCACTTGGCAGAAAGCGACACAGTTATCAATTCTCAACTTTTGATATCACGAGGTCAGAGGCTACAAGCATTTAAATTAAATACAAGAATTTAAGTGACATCTCAGGTACTATACGGAACAGACAAAAAGGATCAGGCTATGTATGTGACACCGAGATGGATAAAGGGGGCAACTCCTAATGTGGTTAAAAAACTCAATGATTTCTCATTTCCAGTTCTTTTACAAAGGTGCGTTATGCTAAAGATGGTGAAACAGAAGCTATAAATAAAACAAACAAAACCCAGACACACGCCACAGACACAAAAAAGAGAGACAGCACAACATGCAACTAAGCTTATGCTCACTTTTGATTACAAAGCTTCAACAGAGAAAACCAACAATTGCTTCAGTTCTTGAAGATCGTTCAGCCTTCTCTAGTAATTTTAAAGCTGACTTCCTCTGCCTGCAAAGTACCAGCTCCAGTAGAAATGCCAGAAAATTACATACGACTACAAGTAAAGATGCCACATTTTTAAATATAACTTTTTTTTTTAATGTTTGAGACGACACCAAAATCATAATTTATTCACCTACCTTTGGGGTGTCTGTTGACCAACAATAGCATTTGCAGTTTCTCTCAAATAAACTTCCCAGTCCATCTCAGGAATGTCTTGATCAGCAGTAAAAGGATACCTACATAATAGTAATATTTTTAAAAAATTAAAATCAAAGCAAACTGTCATCTGTTCTAACAAGGCCTCAGAACTAAGTTCATTTATGCATCTGTGACTGTAGTTCACGTTAATTTTTAGCAGTGACTTACTGTTGTACTCTGCAGGATTCACACATAAGCAGTGCTTTACGAAGATTCCTGCCAGATTTCTCTGCAAGCCTTTGAGCCAGTTCCGGCGGAAGGGTCAGGCCTTCTTTCTTACACACACTGGACAAGACATGGCAGATCTAGACGGGAAACAGACAGCAGAGTGCGCAACATTTAGCAATCAGTTTAGCACCTACAGATTCTCCTGTTTGACACGTTTCTGGACCAGAGATAGAAGAAACATGCTTGATAAGTCACCCACCACAAAGAAAAACTAGGTCACTTTGTGGAAGTAAAGTTGTTGCTGTGGACTTATGAACTATTTATCTAGTAAGAAGTTTTAAATAACTTATTTTTGCTTGTTTCAACATACATCTTCAATGCTGGGAGCGGGCACTCGTACAGCCAGGCATCTGCTTTGAATAGGTCCTATAATTTTTGACACGGAGTTGCAGCACAGGATCAACCTGCAGGTCGCCATGTACTTCTCCATTGTTCTTCGCAAAGCATGCTGGGCATCTTTAGTGAGTTTGTCGACTTCTGTTAACAGCACCACTGAAAAAGGATTAAAAATAGTTGAGGTTTTTTATTGATAACAGATCTTTCTAAGAAAACAAGTACTTTGACGTACAAGCGGTAATACCAAAATAAAAGATACATGCAGAAAGAGGCCGCATGGTTCCACAGGCAGGAAAATAAAGATTAAGACAGGCTGCATGCCTTTTTGACTGTATAACCTTCTGCTCTTTCACACCCTGGAATGTCAATTTCTTCAGAGCAGGGCCTGCAACACTTCAGTGCCAAGAAATAATCCAGGTCGGTGGAGAAGCTTTCACTTTCATAATTAGTACAGTAACTTTTTAAAGGAATTTTTAAGTAAGAAATGCAAAAGAATTTATGGCATAAGGACATATCAAAAACCACAAGTTTCCTGAAGACCCCTCGATACATTTTATATATGTTTAAATACACTTTATATGTCAATAAGCCAATGTCTTAGCTTAACAAAGAAGTAGTAGAAAGCTGCCTTATTACTGTAGCTGCAACACCTTTCCATGGTCTTTTAAAGAAAAAAAAAAATGAAAAAGAAAACCCTGTTTCAAAAATGCTTCAGAACAAATCAGGAGACACCTAATATGAAGGAGCTAACCTAACCAGCTACCTTCCGCAGGTTCCTCCATAGGCAACTCAGAGGTGGCTCATTTCAGTACTCCGAACAGTCTGGTGAGAACAGCCTGGAGGAACAAGTCAGCCCATGACTCTTCTCCCATTTCTCTTTTGGTTATATATGCAGCCTAAGGAGAGCAGCCAGCTTACCAGATGCTTTGAGGTGCATGGTATGGCTGCAGCTGTAAGGATATATACAGCAGTAACTGGTAGAGCCAATCAGTGTCTAGCAGCTTAGGTGAAATACAGTATTTCCTGAGAACAGTGAGGAAAACAGGAAAAAATACTAAATCCATGACCATTTTCAACTAATTTCTGCTCTATTCTATCTGTCAATATTTCCTCTCTCCTTCAATCTCGTTACATAGTTCTGATTTTTCTTTCAATTTAGTTACGGGGAGGAAAAATAGGCCTGTTGTGGCAACACGTGTCTTGGAAAACTCAGTGAAAGCCTTCATTTTCCTTCCCAGTGTCCTTCCGTACACTATGGATAAAATGCTTCTAAACTTTCTGCTTAAGATATCTCATCCTTATCCTGCCCCTCAACTCAATATCAAACCTTGGTAGCTCATAACTCAACTACTACTGTAGATTGTGAAACTAAGTTACAGCACGTTTCAGTGGTAGACTTGGGAAAAAGACAGCAGGAATCGCAGCTCCCTCCGCTCAGCCACAGTCACTCAACTACACTCGGTCCTTCTAAGAAACCAACACAAGAGACAACCTCATACTGAGCATTTAACCACTCAAGATATTTCCACAGTGGATGAAAAACGGAAGGTTGTTTAATTTGGGAAAGGTTTGTATGTGCCCTCATGCAATATACAGGTACAAACAAAACAGTCAGCTGAAATCTCCAAAGAACAAATTTAAAAAGTACTTTGACTGGTTTTAACTGTTTTTACTCACCTTTAAAATCTCGTTGAGTACTTGTCTCAAGTTGTTGGGATTGCGCTACTGTCTTCAAGAGTTCCTGAATTACTACGCGGTCATTGTTTCCTGCATCACTGTACCGGGAGTTTGAATAAAACTTGTTTTAAAACACCTTTATACTGCATATCAAATGCATCATCATCCTAAGCAGCCCCTTGGTCAAACAAGAATGCTCAACACACATACTTTGTTGAAAGTTATCTTCCCAATAATAAGAACAACCCAAAGCTTATACAGGCACAGCTGGAATAGTAGCACTGTACTGGGAAGTAGTGAAACTGTTGTCAAGTGTTTTATTAACACTTTAAAATAGAACTTAATTTTCTGGTATGAGAAACCTAAACTTTTGTTACTTGTAATTTGGGCAAAGACATGTAATGTGAACATTTTTACCCATTATGGGAAGAAAAATTAAGTCTAACCACATAATAGGATGCCTGACTCAACGGACTGGTGTAAATGCATTGGGTTTTTTCCCCTGAAAATTAGATGTCATGCTATGAACAACTTATACACTTAATGTAAACTTGAATGGCAGACACAGTGAAGTTAAAGAGCTGGTGGTAAAAGACTGATACTCAGATACTATTACAGTACAGATGGTCAACTTTCTTCCTCTTAGAAGGCAGGAAAACATGGGGAAATACTAGATTTCCTTCCTGTGTCTTCTCCTTACTGTCCCCTAGAGTAGCACTGCACAACCTTGTCAGTCCCCACGTCAGTAGCTCAGTTAGCTTGACTCAGATTTGACAACCCCTGACTTGCAAGCTAAATTACTGAAAAAGCAAAGAAAGAGGGGGGGGAAACCCTCCACTCTTTAGGACCCCCAGACTGCTGCCTTCACAGTGGCAGTAGTAGCTCTGCAATATTTCCCGGGCAAGCAAATGAAAAAGGCATTTGTCGGTCTTGTCCTAGTGACCACTCAACCAGGCCTTCCCCATTCTTGCCAAGGAGAAGGCAGCAGAACATACAGAACCACATTAGCTCAACAGTTCACAACCTGCTGAACAGGCTACGCTGACTTTGACTGCAGAGATTTACCCTTCTGCGAGGGAGCAGACCTGTGACTACAGCAGGGGAAATAAAAAGGCCAAACAAAACAAGCTGGTTCTAATTATGAGCTAGGCCAGTTTTGGGAAACGGAAAGTGATTAAAATAGTTTCCTAATATTTAAAGATAAATTATTCTCTGCAGTGACAGAAAACCCAGGGTTATAATTCCATAATCCTTGATATTATGTGACCACAGCAAACATTCCAGGAAAACAATGAAGAAAGGCAGAGTTACCACAAAAATGTTTACTTTTTGTTGTTCCTTAATTCTTTTCACTACCTGCTTACTCAAGAGAACCCATTTTAAAGCAGCTACCCAAACTAGTCAAGTGACCAGCAGCCAATGCTTTGGAATTCAATCAATATCCTCCTTTTGGAGGAAAAAGAACAGCCCTATCTAATAAAGTTCTGTAATAAATTTAATGTCTGCATAGTCCCTCCCAGAAGTTAATTTCCTTTCCCTGTGAGCCATTTATCATGTTACTGAAGATGCCCAACATGATTTCACAGTATTATAATTCAATCAAACTTCACAGACTACAGCACGGGACACGCAGGTTCACTGTCTGGTCAGTAGGGCTGTATTAGAATACCAGCAATACACAGAGTTTAGTTACAGAACAAGCTTTTAAAGGAGACATGGTACATGAGAACAGCAATCTAAAATGCAGAGCAACATGAGAAAAGATTTAGCAATAAGCACAAAGCTGAAAGTTACTCCAGGACACACATTTTCTTATAATTGCAACCCAAACAACACAGCCAACATACCCAAAGCCTCACAGTGGACAATGATATTTACTGTCATGTGATTTAAAGCAACATTAAAGGGTTTCAGGTAAATACAAGTATTTACTTTGGGTCAGTGAACTAACACCAGCAATTTCACAACTGTCAAAGATGACATAGAGTACACCATTATAGCTTCTGTCATTTAAATCAACATCTGACCTTGCTCATGACACGATTCTCAGTATTTTGTGGTGCTGTTTTACCCCGTGCTCTAAACTCTTTATTTTAAGAGTTACTGGGTAAACCTTGCTTACTTTCAAGTCACTTTATTTTTGTATTTGTGAAAGAACTAACAACATGGGGGTGTTGGTTCCAATAAAAGTTCTCAATATCAACCTAAATAGTCAAATCTATGAATCCAGAATTGTTACGCAGTCCTCAACATCAGCATGCTTACATGGCTAGTTAAGCAGAACATTACTGCCTTTAGTATACAGCAATCCAAGTTTTTGTTCATTTAGAGCTGTTCAATTAAAAATCCTCCCCGTTTACATTTGCAGTCCAAACCCATAAACCATTATCTAATTTGCCCAATAAACTGGGCATTCAGGCCCTTATATACCCAGGTTGAAACCACTTGCAATTTGACCAGCGGCTTATATTTGAAGTGTGACATTTTTACCATACGCTTACCTTGGGTTAACTTCAAGGTGATAATTACTTGCAATGGTGCTAATTTCAATTTTCTTCTTAGAAGGTGCCTATGTAGAAAGTAAGCGTATTAAATTTCAGAAAGACTGTTGTAAAAATCTGATGCGCAAATTTATCTTACAGACAAAACTGTCTGGATCACAGGCAAACCCAAGTCTCAAAGATCAAAGAACTGCCGAGACACTAAACTTAAGCATGTCCTACCCCCAACCCCACATGTTATATCCATAACAGGGATTTTGAATGGATAGTATAACCTTTTAATAATAATCAATTAAATGCCCAAGACCAAGGCAGATACAATTGAATTATTTTTTTTTTCCTGATGCTGAAATTGTCACTATGGGAATAAGAAAACAAATTAAAACTTGCATATATGAGAAAAGCAGTGCTTATCATTTAAAAAACATTTTACAGACAAATGAAATTCTATACATCTAATTGAGATCTAGTCTATTACAACACATTCTATAGTCCAAACTGACCTGTGGGGGAAAAAAAAAATCCACACACTCCAACAAAAAACAACAAACGCACGCAGAAAACAATAAAGAACCCTCACATCCTCCCACCCACAAAGACCTAAGGAACAGGATTATCTGGCAAAAACATTTGTCCAAGTAACCAAACTAGCCTGATTAATTACACAAAAGAGCTTGAAGGTACTGATTAAAAAAAAACTATTTAAAACTCAAATAAAGACCTCAGAACAGAAATGTATCAGTATGTAAATATCCACATTACTTTGTAGCAGATGGCAGATTTATTTTTTTACCGTTATACTCTGATGCTCAATCCTCAGTTTTTCCACTCCTGCACCATATAATTCCCTTAACAAACACATTATTCTTGTCTTTTTTCCAGCTCCTGATGGTCCATACACCAACAGGTGGGGGAAGTCACCGCATTGAACCTGAACACAAAGCAACAAGATTAGTTAGCTACAACAGTATTTTCCTTAAAAGAAGTGTTCATCTTTCTACTCTCACTCAAGTTTACATGAAATGACTTTTCCAGATGCAGCTCATTCACAACATAGTACCTATAATTAGAACTGCTGAATTTCTTTCCTGCAGTGATATTTCCTATCATCTTTTTCTGAAGACCATATGTAGCTCATTTAACTCCAAACACTTCACCCCTGAAAAAAACCCAAACAAAACAACCCCAAAATCCAAAAAAAACCACTGCAGCATTTATATGCTTTCCAGGGTTTTTAGAGTGACAAATGCAATAAACACACAGTAAAAAGGATTAAAACAAAATTTAAAGCAGATATACACAAATAGAATGATGTGTGTGTGTGTGCGCGCGCGCGCGTGTGTGTATATATATATATATAAAAAATTACTCTGCTGTTTCATTTGCAAGCCTTGAATCTGGGCAAACAAGTAATAGATAGCCTGTACTTAAATGAAGTTAGGAGTTTGTTTCTTGAAAAACTAAAAAGCATGACCTGGAGAACATCTGGCCAAATCCCATAGTCAGAGTTTACATTCATAGAATGGTCTGGGTGGAAAGGGACCTTAAAGATCATCCAGTTCCAAGCCCCCTACCATAGGCAGGGACACTTCCAGGCATGGGGCCTCAACAACTTCTCAGGGCAACCTGTTTCAGTGCCTCACCACGTCCACAGTGAAAAATTTCTTCCCAATACCTTATCTAAATCTACCCTCTTCCAGTTTGAAGCCACTACCCCTCATCCTATTGCTACATGTTCTTGTAAAAAGTCCCTCTCCAGCTTTCTTGTAGGCCCCCTTCAGATACTGGAAAGTTGCTATAAAGTGTCCTCAGAGCCTTCTCCTCACCAGTTAGATAAAAGTCGTAGAGAAACACAAAGCATGAACCAGTCTAGTGAAGAAGTGGGGTGTGGGAAGTCCTTTAACATCCCACATATTACATAGCCCTGAGTTTTATTCTCAGCTGCTCACCTTAAAACATCACCTAACTTTAAGGAAACAAGGAAAAAATTTTTCACTATGAGGCTGATGAGACACCTAAAAATATTTCCCAGAGAAGTTGTGGATGATCCCTGGAAGTGTTCAAGGCCAGGCTGGATGAGGCTTTGAGCAGCCTGGTCTAGTGGGAGGTGTCCCTGCCCATGGCAGGGGAGGTGGAACTAGATGATCTTTAAGGTCCCTTCCAACCCGAACCATTCTATGATTCTGTGATAAGGTAAGCCCTATTTTTAGGGGTACTGATCATTCTCAGACAAAACCAGCAGGATGCACAGACGCACATCACTCCTGAAAAAGCCAAGCCACCGATTTCCTCGCAGCCTTTTCCTCATCGCACAGGCCACCCTCCCGAGCGGGCCGCGACGCCAGCGGACCCCCTTCCCACCGGCGGGGACGCTCCCCTGAAAGCTGGAGCCTGCACCGAGGGGAAGCTGCCAACCCCGGCCCTGCGGACCCGCAGACGCGGCTTATAGGCCGCGGAACCC